>OMKZ01042432.1:0-12387 GCA_900302535.1 Neoniphon sammara
ACCAACTCCAACTAAACCACAGTCAAAGGTGGCGAGGCTGCGCTGCAAAAATATCCGTCTTATCAAGTCTGAGAATCGTATTTTTCTTACAACAAGCAGGCGTTTCTGCTAATAGGGTGAGGTGGGTCTAATTCCAATTGCTTCCAAATGCAGTTTCACATTTTCCATGGATGTTATGCCAGCAACTGTCAATATCTTGGAGCACACATTGCTTCATTTATGCTGAGAAAAAAAAACCCTGACAATTGATTCAAGAATTGTATTGCACACAAATGAACTTTGGCAGATTTCCTTTTCACCTAAGGTTTCCAGGCTCAATCCAAAAATCAAGAAACATAAGGACATATGAATAAAGATATTTTTTCCAGTGCATGTATGCATTCACAGCACAGCACAGGGAGCTGGCAGGGGTGGAGGGGAGGGGAGGCATTCACAACGCTCCATCACACAGCAGAGGGCTAGAACTGGAGATATCATTGTGCGGCTCGGCGGCGTCCAGTTTCCATCCCCTGCCGTTGCCTCGGAGCAGCGGGCCGGTGCAACTGGATCTGTCAGCCGGGTCCATCAGATAGTCGCCATGGCTGTGTCTAGCTCTGTCTACCTGTCAAAGCTGTGTGGCTGTCATCCAGCCAGTCAGGCAGCCATTGCCCGGCCACCGCCCCTGCCTTATCAGGATAATGAGCTGCATTTAGGTCCATTATGAGCTGACCCCAAGGACTTTCTCTGCTGCTAAGCGGGGGCCTTGTGCCAGTGATGGACAGGCCAGGGGGAATGTGATACGGGGCCAGGCAGGCTAGAGGAGCAGGGCCACTGGGGATAGGAGAGGGAAAAAACAGCGCATGAGGTGGTTGGCTTGCCTTGGAGGGGAGGTTGGAGAGAAAATGTTTGAGCAAAGAAGCAAAGAGGGTGACAGGGGAGCGAGATACCAGGGACGTGGAGGCGGACAAATCGGAATATCCTATTCGCAACAGGAAGCAATGGGTTTTGTGAGAAATGCGTTTTTAATCTTGAGAAACATCACCACTAACATTACTACTAGTGTGACACAAAGGCTACCAATCACATTGACCACGGTCTAATTTGTTTATGGCAATTATACCAAAAAAAAAAAAAAAAGCTTTAAGGACCACATGTACAAAAACTTTAAATCTTATATGTCAAAAAGAGACTTACTTTCAAAATTTCTACATTTTTAGAGTTTATGTTAAATGTGACTGAGCAAGTTCAATTTCTTGCATATGCAAACGCACTTGGACAATTACACCAATTGTAATCATGTACAGTTAATAGGAAAGCGTCCACTCATACAGAAACATTAGTTCAGATGGGTAAGCATGCACACGCACCCATACATACACGTCGACAGACACACACACACAGACAGAAACACACACACATGCACAAACTCAGATGACACAAATACCCATTCATGCACAGAAATACAGAGATGACAAACCATCCCGACATATAATTTCACTCCACTCTCACTTCTGCTCGCCCGTCATCTCTCGCTCACGCACTTTTTCTCTCTCTCTCACTTATAATCCATTGATTGAGAACAGCTAACAAGCTTCCCTTTGTTTTTTGCACCCACAAATTGCTCTTGGGACAAACCACAGAAAAAAAAAAATGAAAAGGAACAGAGATGGTGGGAAACCCTACAAAGCTTAGCCCAAATGTGATGTACACTCATTATCATCATCACAGGGACTGAAAGAGGGGATAATTAGTACAAGAGGGTAAAAATAATGCTGCCATCAATCAAAACAAAGAGCGGGGGGGAAAGACAGGAGTGGTGAAAGAGACAGAAAGAGTGGGAAGATGAGTCAGCGGAATGAAACCCATGGGAACTGTGAGTCAGACAGAGAGCCGTCAATGTGAGAGCCGGGCAACTGGACGGGAATGACTGGCATAGAATTGGTGAGCACACACAATTTAACACACACCTGCACACACACACATGTACCCTCCATACACGCACCATCCATACACATATAATTAAACACATGCATACCGGATTAGAATGACCCCAGACAATTAAATTCACCTGTGCACATTCTCATGCACACACACACACACACACACACACACACACACTGGCACACGTGTTTACAGCAGCCCCCAAAATCCCCACCACATTAAAGCGCTCCACAGTAAATACAGCAACAAGACATGTTTTTCCATGTTCTGGTCTATTTAGCTTGATGTTATTCATCCAGACGTCTCTCCACAAAGTTCTCCCACTTTATTGGCATCGATTAACTTTACAGTACAACAACCAAGGATTGTGAAAGTTCACTGAAAATGAGCATGAAGCCGTCTGAGGTCGGGCATGGCCTAATGACTATTTCAAAGCTGCACTGACATTAGCGATTTCTCAAGAAGGGAAGGGGGACCTGTTGAGCCAGAATGGGTCTGCAACAAGCCTGTATGGAGCTTAATGATTTATTGGCCATTAAATAGTTAACGGCTTGCAATGTTTGTCAGCGCAACCTTATCCTCTATGAATGCAGCATGCTTGGTTGGTCGCCGTCTGACCCAACACCCAAAGCCTGAGGCTCTGTCTCTCTCTCGCTCTTCCTCTGTTCAACAGCAGAGTTGATATGTTTATGGGCACAAAGAAGCATTATGAAAAATGACTTGTTGACTTAGTGATAGATATTTACAGAGTGTTCCAAGAATACACACCAACATATCCTTTGAAAATACTGAAATACCATTAATAATGCAACCATTACACTGTCTTTATAGCATGACTGGACAGATTTATAGTAATGAACAATTCTTTTGGGGGTTGGATTTTTCAATTACACAGTTTTAATCCCATTCAGATCAGTTCAAGGGGCACTGGTTTGGTTTTTATGAAGTAACAAAAACAAACAGTAGTTTGGGTTGGTTGCTGCTTGTTTGTTGGTCAGAAGCCTGATGACTTGAGGAGTAAACTCTGTGGTGTGTTTTCTTGGCTTTGTCTGCTGGAAAGAGTAATTGTACCAGTCTTAAGTGTCCCCTTTTTTACGAGCTGCATTAGTGTTTTCCATCACACTGCAATTACGGGGCTATTCATACACAGGGCAGGCCCTCCTCAGGCTGCAGTGAATGGAACTCACTAGCTAGCGCTGCTTGGCACTTTCTGGGAATGTCTCGCAGACATAAGCTATCTATTGATATGCAAAGCACATACGCTTTGGTATGCAAACATATATGAAGTGCTCATCTATAGGCACCCACAAAAACATTGAAGATCACTTGCATATATGCAATATGTATATACACCTGCACCCATGCAAATGTGCAAATGCGTGTGCGGCTTTATAACATATTGTTCAGCCAGATGGGTTTAGGTTTCTTAGCTGTTAGTTCATGCAGTATTTTCAGGTGAGACTGCTAAAAGAAGAGAGAAATTCCAAATGTAGGGAATTTAGTGGAGGTTTGAGGGCAGAAGATATTTAATTAGCTGTCAGACATATTTCTGCATTGCACACAATTAATATCTTCTTATGGTTTATGCTCAGAGAGTTACACCAGCGATCAGATATGCCAATGATTTACCCACATGCATTACAGACTTTGAGGAACAGCCACCATCATGTACTTGTAAAACCGCACCCTGGAGCTACGTAATGCTTATGTATATGGGAAAAGCATCCCACCCGGTACATCCCAGCACTCTGGCCCTCTCTCCGCTCACAACCACGGATGGGACCAGGAATTCCAGCCATTCCCACTCGGCCTAAATGAGCTTCCCATCCCGGGGAAAAGGGCTGACGGCTGTGCTATATAGACTCAGCACTGACACACATAATGACATGGGCTGAGAGATTTGAGAGATTTAAGGAATGACTAATTGGGGGCTGTGGTGTAAATAAAAAAAAAAAAAAAAATCTTTAGGCTCCCACTCCATTATCCCATTTTACTGGCTGTTCCATATGGTCATGATGGGTTCATCTCCAAAATACTATGCCATTTTTTAAATCTGTTTATATATTAAATAGTCACAAATAAATTCCTGATTGGGGGGCTGTGATGCTCTATAACATTACCAATTTGTTAATCAAGAACTGAAATCACCTACTATGCTTTAAAATTGATTTTACGTTTGTGTTAACAGTAGGCACAGATGTAATTTTTTTAAATGATGGATATCTCATGTGGAAACAAAACTCTCTTTACATTGACGGACCTTCCCTTTTCCCTTTTCCATTCCTTCATACCTCCAATTACGCCTTGATCTATTCCTCAATTGTTCCCCAAACACCAAAACAAGGCCGTTCTGACCAGGACATTTCAGGAAATATCTGTTTCTTTTAAGTAATGTCTTTAAATAATTAGCCCACACCCTGTTTTCTTTAGGCTGCTGCTGCGTGCTTTATGGACTGGGAAAACGCCTGGTTGGAAAGCCTAGCATCAGTCAATGAATAACGATTGTTAAAGCACAATAAAAGCCCTGCTCTCTCACTCCATCAAGCCAGGCAGACACAGAGGCACAGACAATGGATAAAACCCGCAGATTAGGAAGTCTTTTTCAGCTCTGGAGGGCCTAGATTGTGTGTGAATGTGTGTTGTACGTAAGGTCTTTCCTAAATACCTACAAAGTGTTTCCTAGAGGTGTGATGCTCAAACACACTGAACAATTCTTTATGTTTATTGCCGCGTTTGCACTGTTGTGAAACTTATATCAAGTTTAATGTCAGGAAAATACCACACAACTGAACTTGTACCTGTTCTGAACCATATAAGTGCCCCGTGACTTTGTGGAGCAGTTTAATAATCTACTTGGGTCCTAAAATGTGATGATATTTCAAAATCCAGCAACTACCATAACACTAAATAGGCCTTTAGGCAGCAATGAAAAGGTAGCTCAGGACAGCAGAGGAGCAGAAGTGGGTGATATAGGCCTAGTGTACACGTGGCTAGTCAATGTGTAACCTGGCTGAGCGGGTGCTGTAAGGACAGGTGATAACCTGCTCTGTTGGCTGTGTCCTGACCTTCTCCTGTGGCGAACTGATAGACCTGAAAGGCGAACTTTTCCTGCCACACTGGACTGGGGACATTTGTCTGAGAAAGGATGGGCTGGATGGGGAAACATATTACAACTAAAGCATGGGAAAATGCTGTGCTATGTCACTTTCATGTCAGTGCTTTGAAGTCTCACAAAGTCAGATAATGCTTTACTGATAGCTGAAAGTCT
The DNA here is from genome assembly GCA_900302535.1 of Neoniphon sammara. NCBI lineage: Eukaryota > Metazoa > Chordata > Actinopteri > Holocentriformes > Holocentridae > Neoniphon > Neoniphon sammara. Next base: position 5,189 of record OMKZ01042432.1, read on the forward strand.
ATCATACGTTTTGCATTAAAGGCGACCTGACAGAAAACGGAGCAAGCTTTATTTAAATTCCTAATGCTCTTTTGTTCACAGAGGTCTGAGGGGTGGTGAAGTATAGAGGCTTTACACATTCACACACTCATACTTGGGAGCTGCCTTGTTTTACAGCAGTCTAATACTGTTGACCGCTGAACAGCTGCAGCAGTTGGAGGCTCAGTGCCCTGCTCACGTGCCACTTCAGCAGTTTTGGTTGAAGAAGGGGAGAACATTAGTCAGCCTGCTTCTCTAAATTATCATCACGCCAGCGACGCCAGTTTGCAAGAAGTGGCACAAAGCAGTTTGTGTAAAATGTTTCCTCATGCTTTTTATGTTCTAGTAAGCACTTCTTGGATTTAAGAGATGAAAGGCAGTCTTGAATGCACTATTATCAAAAAGGCTTAACTCCCCAAATGCCTGTCCATTAATAGACTGTTGTCACATTGGGCAGGGAAATTGTGCATGCATGTATATATGTGTGTGTGTGTGTGTGTATGTGTGTGTGTGTGTGTGTGCTGTCGCTTCTCCTCAAGGGTTATCATCACACTGTGACTGGTGATGCCGCACACACAAGCTCACATGCATGAGTGCACGCATACAAGCATGACTCAGCAGCTTATCGTGACCTATTGACAGAGATTTAGCAGAACTCAGCTGCATGTGGTTTCACTTTAAAGCAGATACCATCGCGTGCATCACGCAAAGTGATGTGAATTGGATGAGTGGATTTACATTAAGGTGGTACATCTGCATGTGGACAGCCTAAGTGTGCTTGACCAAGATGCAGCTGCACTGTGTGTGTGTGTGTGTGTGTGTGTGTGTGTATCATGATGACCACCACCCCCTCATTACCTCCATCATGGCTGCAAACAATCAGCCTCTCTGCCCCAGTTGTAGCCAGACTCAGGCGCTGCAGACTTTCAGACCTAGTATTAGCAAAGCCTCGATCACCACAGCCAAACTAGCCCTAGATTGGATCCAGGTTTCTAAACTATGGGCAGCATAATCTCAGAAACCCAAATCAAAATAACTTTTTTTTTTTTTCCACTTCGGCACTAGATGCTAGATGCTTAGACACTAGATTTATTGACTGCCATATTTTGGCAACAAACAATGACAGTTAAGAACAGAGTTTGGGTAAATTTTCCTTTATTGCAAAACCAAATTTTAAGGAAAATTACAGCCTAAAACACATTAACACTATTTAAAACCTCTGACTGGCAATTTGCATTGCGTTTCTGGTGCCATTTCGTTATTTGATATTCTCATTTTGTTATTCCGCAGCTAACTAGCTAAAAGTTAATCCCCTGATGTCACTGAGAGATATTCTCAGCACAGCTACAGGTTTGGTGTGTTTAGCTACAGGTCAGGTTTCAATGTCAATACCTAGAATAAATCAGCAAGGGGTTCTTTTTGGAGACTGCGACTTGTGGCAATGATAAACAAGAAATCCAGCATAGATGAGGGAGAGCTATTAAGTTCAGTTGTAGCTGCAGCTGCTCTCTATGTGCACTGTATATAATGTGTTGAAAAATAACGGAAATTAATGCTTATAATTTAATGATCTGTTATGGCCACATTGTAGGCTAAGTGATGGGCTTATGTTCAATGAAAAAATAAGTATTTGGAAAAAAGTGTGAAGATTTAGAAATAAAACAATTTGATTCCTATGATACAATTTTTGACATTTCTATTCAATTCTTTACTCATGTGCCACAATAATGTCATGTTTTTGAGTTGATCTTCATTTGGGGGCTTTTCCGAGCAAATACTGATATATGTGATTGTTTGCATTTAATTTGATTCATTAATCAGCATATCTCAAAGTTAAATGTATGTATTTATTTATTTATTTTAGCAACTGACAGCCCTAACTAAAATAGATCAGTCAGTCGACTCGCACACTGAATGAGAACATTTTAAATCAGAGTAAATGTAAATATCATTTCATTTTGGCTTTGTTTCATATCACTCCCTGCAAAGTGTAATTTAAAGCCAGCCAAAGTGAGAGCAGGGAGAAAGAACACAGCCACCATGAGGAACCACAAGTGGATGCTGGGGTGGCGGTGGGGTGTGTGACATCTATAGGCAGCAGCAGGACGAGCATCAACACAGAATGAGCAAGTGAGTTTGACAGCTTTAACAGTCCGCCCAATTGCTGAAGGCAATACACAAACTCAGCTGACACATCAGCTGATCGAGAGCACAGTGTCACTCACGCTGTCTGCCTGAACAAGCCCAGAGGCTTCACTTCATTTATGATTAGTGCATGTTATTATTATTGATGTCTGGGCGTATCAAGTGCATGATTTTTAAAAACATACTGGTGCATGTACAGTATGTATCAATCATTCATGTGATATGCTGTTTAGGTTTGATCCCTCTGAGTCTGCTGACAGCCATGCCTCCTTAAGCAAGACACTGCTCATTCTCCGTTGATCTGAAATCAGACCATAAAGCAAGTGTTAAACGTGAAATTTCAATTTCCCTCAAGAGAGAAGCAGAAATGATCAGTCAAACACAGCTGTCTCTCCTGTGACCTGACTGTGGTTGACAGGTGTAACAAGGTATGAAATGTGAATGAGGCAGACAACAGACAACACAGTTTGTACAACTGCACTGCAACATATTCCTGTCTGACAGCCAAGGAGTGACTCAACTCCGTCTGATGAAACTCTGAGGTAAACTCAATGCAAGAGTCACATGACACAGGCACATGTTCACACACTACAGCTTGTTGTAGACCTCAGATAAGGTTGAAGCCTCCTCCTTCGATGTAGATTGTCTCCAAAAAGGCGTGGTTACCGTTGCATTTTAACTGCCTTGCATACCTCTGCATACCAGGTAGATGCAATAAGCCTTATAGCGAAGACAAACACACAGACAGACAGACAGACAGATGGGCCATGCTCAGATACACTGTGCTCCATCACAACATCAAACAGTGAATCCTTTTCCACTTGAAACAGCGTATCACTGCATCAGTAATGCAGATGCCCGCTTCTACCTTGCCCTGATGGATGCATCTGTCCTATTTTTGAAGTGACACGCTGGGAAATCTAGGGAAACCCCAGGAAAAGCCCCGGATACTATTTTGATGTCATGCATTGGGACTCTCCTCTGTGACAGCAGAGTTGGATGATGGGTCGTGTCTGAACAGCAGGACAGGCTTGACACTCTTGTCTCTAGTGTCTCCTCTTGCCTGACCAAGCCTGTGCACTCCTTTTAGCTCTGGGCCCATAACCCTCTGTGACCGCCATGATGCTTTTCAGCATGTCAGTGGTAAAAGCTTAGCTTATGTTTTCAGTTGATAAGTAGTAGGTTGTTTTTCCACAAGTAGTTATCTAGGTAAACCAGTTTTTGGGACAGTTGCAGAAGTAGCAAATCCAATTTTTGGTGGTTAGTTGAGAGCAGAGCTAGCAAATGAAAACTGAAAGGTGCTTCTAAACATTAATGATGTACGTCGTGAGATTATCAAGCTCTGATTCCATCCTTATGGCTGCGAGCCTTGATGTTTTCCTGCACAGAGGCAATATCTTGGATTTTTTTTTTTTTAATCCGTGGAGGGCATGGATGCACCTGTGTACTCCTGTTTATCCTCCAGCGTGGGAAAAGTAACACCATCGTGACAAGGCGAGCTGTTGGCTGCTTCATCAGCCACATGTTGTTTGTGGTCCCATGTCTTGTGGAGCATTCATTGGCCATGCTCTAAATGCCTTGCAACTAATGGAGATTACTTAAATAGTTTCTGAATCAAATTAAAAAGGCTGTGAAATATGTTGAACTGGAAAACTGGAGAGATTGTTTGGGAAACATCTTACTATGCTGATGGACATCGTGCTCGAGAATGACCTTTGATATGCTTTTACACATGAAACACACATTCATGCACACATGCACGCATGCATACATACACACACATAAACTCACACACACACACACACACCAGGCAGGGGACAGTGAGAGCTGGCCAGGCTGTTATTCTAGTGCAGCCTGGCTGAGTTGACCGTGTAATCTCCAGGGTGGAGTCCATATTGGGTTTCCAGGCAATTCACTGTTTTTGGCCCGCTTGTTTTGTGATTTAGCTAAAGAGAAAGAAAGAGAGAGAAAGAGAGAAAGAGAGAGAGAGAGAGAGAGAGAGAGAGAGGACAACAAGTGTGGGTTGTTTTTCTTTCTGCCCGGCGTATTGTTGATGAGATGTAATGCAGTGTAATACAAGTGGTGGTTAACCACAGCGACCTAGGAGGAGAGACAGAGGGAGTGAGAGAGAAGAAAGAGAGAACAAAAGAGGGAAGGAGACACAGAAAGAAAGAACGAAAGAAAGAAAGAAAGAAAGAAAGAAAGAAAGAAAAAGAAAGAAAGAAAGAAAAAAGAAAGAACGAGCAGACAAAGAAACAAAAAAGGAAGCAAACATAAAGAAAAGCTAAAGGGAGTAGGTGGGGTCTTGAGAAACCCGTATAACAAAACAGGGTTGTCTGATGTGTGACCACGCCTGCTGTGCATTTTGTTTACAGTTCAAGCAGGAATGTGGTGCGGTGAAGGAGGATTTATTGTGCACGGTGACATGACGGCTCACGACTCACAGCAGATACCATCTGTCATTGGTGAGCTGTGGAGATAAGGCCACAGACACTGTCAGGGCTGTCATTATCAAATACCTCCACTGGCACACGGGTTCATATCACACTGGTTTAAATGGAAAGTACCTTCAGTTTTCAACATGGCTGATTTTAAAATATTTAGCTTCTCATGACGTGGCAAAAAGTCACCCGTCACGGTCAATTGAAAGTCAAAAAATTCAAAAATCAGAGTTGGTCACTCAACACTTCGACCAAAAACAGGCACTGAGACTTCAATAAAAATGCTCAGCAGGCAGACAGAGTGTAGAGCAGAAGTTTACTTCTTGTTGAGATCTCAAGCAGAAACAAACATGAGTCAAACCCAAGGAGAGCCCAAGGAAGACTGATTTTTTAGGGTAAATGCACCTGTATTTATACTGAATTTTGAGGGTATGCCCTGTCCCAAGAGGCCTGCCCTCTGTTCTTTTAATTTGACTTTTTCTTGACCAATAAAATAATAGTGTCATTTGACATCGGCTGGTAAATAATGGCGTCCGGAAAGTCCCTATAAGCTGATCGTATGATCAGCTGATTTGGCATTCCCCTAACTTCCCCAAGACCCTGAGACACCACTATTCCCAGGCCTGAAATGGGTCAGCTTTTTTAAAAAAGTACATCATATTTCATTTTTAATTAAAGGTACATCATATGTCATTTTTAATGACTGGACAGCAGCTAGACTACCATTTCTTCATGCATTGAGATATATTGGGACATCATATCTTGAATGTAATGCGGACAGTGATGTTTTCAGAATACTCTCTTCACTCACCTCACTCAAATTTGGAACTGTGCATTCAAAAATTGTAACTTCTTAAAAAAGAAATAAAAATGATAACAAATATGAATGAATATAAGGTTGAACAGACCCTCAAGAGAGTGCCTGAGCACGCCCACTGCAATTTCCAAATGCTTCCGCCTACCTGTCTGTACTCTTGAATGTCTGAGGCTGATATAGGAAGTGAAGGCGGATGCCCAGTGATTTCTCCACATCCTTCTTCACTTTCCCAACATCCGTATTTACAGTTGTGTAAATAGGTACCACCGGAAACCACTATGAAGCCTAGCTGATACTAGCTAGCTGTGGTTAGCCGTGGATACATTGTTTACGTTTAACAGTGTCTTGACTGACCAATTTTGGCGTTGTTTCATTTTCATGAAAACTATAATGTGACGTCTTCAGGTTTTATCTCATACTCAAATTTTACCAGGCTGCGATAAAGGAGCATTGGAAGATTGTGGAATATAGAGGCTAGCTCAAGAGAGGGTTGAAATCCTAATGAAACCCTGACTGAGCTCCATCTAAGTTGCATGAGGGATAAACAGAGATTGTGTTGATATTTTGGCAGCCAATCTGCCACGGACTACCGTCTTGCAGCTGGTGTGACAAATGAAAGACAAGAAGTTACCAGGGCCCAGGGAGGGGCTATTAGGACTAGAGATGTCACAAGAACCGACACTACTGATACCAAATTTCAAGAAACTTAACAGTACTAGTTTTATACAGAATCAACACTACCGACTGGCACCACATTTGCGAGCAACTGACCTAACCCCACTCTGCCAGGCGCTGACCAAGCGCACCCGCCTGCCAACACAAGAGCACACGAGCACAGCAAAACAACAAAGATGGGGAGCGGTACTCCTCCTGCTCCTCCTGACCCACAAACTAACAAGAAACTTGTGCAAAGAGCAAATTACAAAAGCCACGCATGGAAGTATTTTGCCTTTGAAGCAGATGGTGAAGGGAACATAGACGAGCAAAAGCCAGTGTGCAAACGACGTTCGTGCATTTTTCAGATGAAGAGTGGAAGCACTTTTTTTTTTAATCTGAGGCTAAATGCCTTTGATGCACTTGATACACGGATTTCAAGTGCATATTTTTGCCTGTACTGTACTTGAAATAGTGTGCAATACAAAGTTGGTTGCTTATAAATGTATATGACTAATACCTGAATAATGCTTGGTTAAGTTAATTTAATTTATTGTTCATAACTGTTATAATAAAGCACAAATTTATACTGAGGTACATGGGACACCTTTTTTTCTGTGGTATCAAAATTGGTAATGAGAATTGGGGATTTTTATTGGTATTGGCGTCAACTACCAAAATTCTGGTATTGTGACATCCCCAATTAGGACACACACACACACACACACACATACACACACACCACCTGCATTCCGACAGTAGTCCAAGTCAGCAGTCACAGCCCTTCCCCCCTTCAGCTCTACCGAAAAGGCAGCGAGTTTGGAGGGGGAAGGAAACCCTCAGGGGGAGAGCGAGAGTGAGAGAGAGAGAGAGAGAGAAGTGAGTGATTTAAGCTCCTCTCCCCTGGACGAGGGCAGCTGGCAGGGCCTGGAGTGGAGGTGGGAGTAGAGCAGGAGTAGGGGAGTGAGTGATGGAGGAAGAGAGGGAGGGCGAGGGGAAAAGGGAGGCGAGCCATCCAGCTGAGGCAGCAGATCTCCGCAGAGGCCCAGCGCCAATGTCAAGGTGCTGAGTGAGCCTAGCAGGGGGGCTCGACACACACACACACACACACACACACACACACA
>OMKZ01042433.1:0-21730 GCA_900302535.1 Neoniphon sammara
TCTATCACTCTGCCATGAAGCACAGATCGGTAGAGGGCTGCAGTGATGGTTGTCCTTCTGGAACTTTGTCCCATCTCCACACAGGATCTCTGGAGCTCAGTCAGAGTGACCATCAGGTTCTTGGTGACCTCTCTTACTAAGGCCCCTCTCTCCCGATTGCTCAGTTTGGCTGGGCGACCAGCTCTTGGAAGAGTCCTGGTTGTGCCAAACGTCTTCCATTTGAGAATTATGGAGGCCACTGTGCTCTTGGAAACCTTCAGTGCAGCAGAAATTTTTTTGTAGCCTTCCCCAGAAACAATCCTGTCTCTGAGCTCTGCAGGCAGTTCCTTTGACCTCATGGCTTGGTTTTTGCTCTGATATGCATTGTCAGCTGTGAGGCCTTCTATAGAGAGGTGTGTGCCTTTCCAAATCATGTCCAATCAATTTAATTTACCACAGCTGGACTCCAATCAAGGTGTAGAAACATCTCAGCAACGATCGAGAGAAATGGGAGGCACCCGAGCTAAACTTCAAGTGTGATCTTATGTCAATGTGATATTTCAGTTTTTCCTTTTTAGTAAATTGGCAATAATTTCTAAAATTCTGTTTTCACTTTATTACAGGGTACTGAGTGTAGATTAAAGAGACAAAATTTTATTCAAACAATTGTAGCATCAGGCTGCAACATAACAAAATTGAAGAGTGAATGACGTCTTAATACTTTCTGAATGCACTGTAGTTCAGAAAACTGATTGAGATGATCTTTAAGAATACCTTAGTAATGCTGTACAAGGCAAGGGAGCAACACTCCGTATGAAGACCCGTTTAATGGACCTGGATTTGGCTACTGATGAACACATCATGTGCCATGGAAAAAAATACCTAGCCTCCTATGCTTAATTCGGGTGCACTAATATCAGTGGGGGCATCTGTGATAAAGTTTATTCCAGCTCCATTGTGACAATTTCACATCACCTCTCTGTTGTGTATATATGTATTTGTCCTCTTTGTGATGTAAAACATTTCCACTAAGGGACTCAAGGGGTGCCAAAGTCACCAATCTTGAAATTCTACTTGTAGAAGCCTTAAGAGAAATTTGACAAAATTATACTGTTGTTTTAATGACTTATTTTCTTCTCGTGGAAATGTACCACTGATGACTTTATTCTGTCTTAGAAAATATCTGCCACATCAATCAAGGTATCGATCTACTGATGTGTCAGAGTACCAGGAAGCCTGGCAGTAACTAGCAGATGTCACGTAATGGAGAAACACAAAGTTACTTTAAGATTGCGGCACTTTAGAGTTACAACACACACTCATTAACAGTTGCTAATGAATGCAACACAAGTAATGTAAAACCAGAAACATGAGAAAATCAGCTATGTTAATCTCACAACGACCACAAGCTAAACCAACTGGCTTTGTTAAAGATTAACTGGCACTGGGGCAGAGAGATATTTTTCAGCTGCATGATTCTGTGTTTAAGCTGACCTCTTTTGAAAGCTTTTTGCCACAATGTGGGTATTAAAAACACCAGGCAGCTGACAGAGAAACAACCCCAGCACATCCTGTTTCTGCCTGAATAATGTCAAATCTTTAACATGTTTTAGCAGACATTCACTCAATGTAGCCACAGCAGAAGATGGAAGAGCAAAACCAGGCTGTTGCGTCAATTACTGACCTTGGACAGCTTATGATTCTGATAAAAAAGTAACAGATGATTTGTTACTGAAACAATCCAGCAGCCGTATGTGTGTCAGCCTACTCACCAATCAGGTAAGTGAGGAAGAGGTTGTGCACCTGCTGTCCAATCCAGGCCACTGCCAGCAGACTACTGATCACTGAGGCAAAGTACTGTGGAGAAAAGGAGGTCAGACTGATCATTCAAGTCAAAGTGCACAGCTGCTTGACCACAAAAACTGTAGCGTCCCATGGGAGCCTTAGTAAACTCATTAAATAATCAGTCAAATGTACTGCTATATAATTCGATTTGTGTTCTGTTACAGTAAATGCCTTCCTTTGGGAAGAATGAATAAAGCCTTCACTGCTTGCTGATAATCTGAATTGATCTGGAGCGTGTCTTACAGTGTTATGGCATGCCTGATAATTCATGGGCGTGCTGGGAGAAACCTGTTTAGCACAGCCTATAACCCAGTTTACGAGCTGCTAAATGGAGCAGCAGAGCCAAATCAGCTGACTTGAGGATACATTTATCTGAAGCCTAGAGAAAGGACCCATTGTAAAAACACAGATGGTAAGACTAAAATTTAACTGTGCCACTGCCAACAGCTCATATTCACGCATATGTAATTGCCAGCCTTCAGTGTGTGTCATGGGCGTTGAGCATGAGAGGATCTTGATACCATTTTGGGCTTCTCCTCCTTGAGGGCGCAGAGACGCTTCCACCAGCCCACAACCCGGCGCTGGGTCTTCACCAGATTGCCGCAGATCTCGTGGAAACGCTGCTGCTGCTCAGTGGTCCTGCACAGGAGAGGAGGGTGGTTGGAGGTGTGTGTGTGTGTGTGGGGGGGTGTTCAGTGCAGAAACACAGAACAAACAGTGAGATGCCAGCAGAAATGAAGGGGAGTTTTGTATCCAACAGGCCTACAGGATATTGAGATGGGGAAGTACTCAGTGTCAACCCATCTTTCCATGATGAGGAAGCAGGGTGGTTGCATATACTTTTGTCCAGGGTTCCCACTCTATGTCAAATGTAAAATCCCCTGACTTTTCCATGACTTTACACAACTAAAATAATTTATTTCCATGACCTATATAAAAAGGTAACATGACATTTTCTTCCTTGACCAAAATTTTAGAAGTACTTCAGAGGTCTTATTCAAGTTCATCACTCTGTTTTACTCTGATGGGGAGGTGAACTATTTGGCAAATAATTAGTTGCCGGTTGTTGTTTTTTTAATTAAAAGGAATATTCCAGTGTTTTGGGCATAATACTCTTTTTCCAACTTACCCAGACTGAGAAATGGTGGATACCATTTTCACTTCTGTACGCCCACTGGTTCGGTTCCAGTAGGTTGCATTTTGTGTTAGCTTAGCATAAAAACTTGAAGTCTATAGGCGTCGTTAGCCTAGTTCCGTCACAGTGAAAAAATAAACCTCACAGCAATTCTGAAGCTGTCTTATTTACACAATGTATAATATGTGTTACACTGTAATGAAATACACGTCTTGGAATTTTTTATCTGATTTTTTTTTTTTTTTTAAATGACTCATTTTAGTCGTTTTTTTATGGTAGGAACTATAACCGCTGAACAGTTCCTACCATCTATAGTTCCTACCATCTAGATTCTCCAAAAACGACCCTCTCTTTTTTCGTGTATTTCAAATACACGATACTTTGTGTTAATAAGACAACTTTGGATTTGCTGTAAGGTTTATTTTTTCCACTGTGATGGAACTAGGCAAACGACGCCTATAGACTTTTAGTTTTTATGCTAAGCTAACACAAAATGCTACCTACTGGAACCGAACCAGTGGGCGTACAGAAGTGAAAATGGTATCTTACATCTTGTCTCACTCTGGGTAAGTCAGAAAAAGGGTATTTTGCCCAAAACATTGAGCACTCCTTTAAGGTGGACAAATTTCATCATATTCCATGACTTATTCCACAAATTTATTAAATCCCCTGACTTGAAAAGACTTAAAAATTCCATGACCAGCGGAAACCCCAACTGTCACACCGAGAAACAATCTATGAAGCTGCGACCAGAGCTACGCAACATTGGAAGGTACGAGAGAAAGGTTTGACGAAGAGGAAGAAGGGAGGGCAGTTGGGGATGTGCCATTCGTTATCTGCTTAGCCATCACTCCCTATTTTAGGCCTTGTTGATTGGACGCCAAACAGGGACAAGGAGCACAGGATCATAGCTGCACTTACTCTGCACTCAAGACACACACACACACATGCCATCTGCCTGAATTTGCTGAGTCTACAGGCTAAGTGAGTATGCAGCCAGCCTGAGCCAAACAGTATCAAGTCTGAAGCATCTTTGACAGACTGTACAGATCAATGGCCACAAACTCCTGGCCTGACATTAAAAATGCAATGCTGTTCTTCAGTGGTTTTACCCATCCCCCAGCTCATTTCCTGCATAACCACTCAGACAGAATGGCTGCTGCTCTCAAATCCTTGCACTGAACAACAAGTGCAACATCTAGAGAAACCTTGACCACTCGCCTCTCGTAACAGCTTGCCTAATGATCTACTTTCAGCAGGACATTGTACTGCAGCTCTTTAATGCACACTGCACTTCCTCCACTGCAGCAGCAGGACAAAAGAGTGCAAGTCATGCACTGCTGCTGCAAGGATATATATATACTGAGAGGTGAGGGCGTCCAGCTGAAGACAGATACCCAACACACTGCGCCAACTGCAGGCTGTCACTCAATCCTGGCATGGGTGTCTGGTTCTGTTCGACTAGAGCCGGATAATGTCACGGCTTCACAAAGTGGGCAGAAGCCTTACAGGACTGGATTCAGGTGTCAGTGTTCAAACTGGGGTATCATGCCACATTAGGCATGGAATGGAGAAACGACAGTGGCTGAAAAAGTAATATGGGAGTATTTGAATGTAACATTCAAATGGCTCTTCAGCCTCAAGAGGAGTCTAAGAATTGAGCAAAACTGCAAATGGATGATCTGGTCTTGTGGCTACGCAATCATGAAGTTTGCTGGGCAGTTCAGGTCAGTGAGCAAGGCAGTGACTGCCAGGTGTCTAGATATGAAGAGACATCTTTATTCCCCCAAAGAATAGGTCTACTTCCTTGACTTTGCCTGCCTGTACACCTCACTAAATACCACAATATCCCAGGAATTCTTACACAAAATTAAGTATTTAATATTTTCCCAGATAAGAAATAAACATGGATTTATCGTGTGCTCACCACTTGTTGGAGCCAAAGACTCGGGGGGCAAGGGTGGGCACCAGGTAGTCAGCAAGGCAGAGCAGCATGACTGTGCAGGAGAGCCCAGTCAGCACTGATGGGTCCAAGTAGTAAATCAGCCTGCAGAGAGGACAGAGCAGTCAGACACGGGTATTTCATTCCTACCGCTCACACAGGACCTACAAGCATGCTGCATATCCAATTGTGGATTAACAGAAATCTGTCATTCCTTTTATGCTGGTTTACCTAACTTCAAATTTGCTGTTTGACTTGTGGTGTCAGATTCATGTTGGAGCTATAATGGTAAAAACCACTGGAAAGTACACTGGAAATGAGTGTCTGTATTTAACAACAGAATGCTGTGCATTGGTAAAAGGCTTTCAATAACTCAATTCCTATGCAACTCTTATTTACAAGGTTGTTGCTCTATTTTATTTTTTTATCTATAACTATTATTTTTTGTTTGCAACCTAAGCTCATTTAACACAACTGAATCTGTATTCAAGCTACTACCATACACTGATTAATTCCTCGTGCTGTGTAGCAAGACTCTGGAAGGCTTTATCAACATCACTATCAACCTTTGAAATCAACTTTGCAACCTAAAAATGATTTTAAGCTTCCCTCTATCCACCTTTGACTCAGACTTGGAAATTAGAGACTAACCAATCTGTTGACCATCAAAAATATCCAATCAGTCTGCTGCTTAAAGTAGTGATACGCAGATCGATGTGCTGTCAATGATGTGCTATGACTGAGCAGGGAATATACTAAATATGTGCACTGCAGCCTGTAACCCTATAGGCAGCACATGGGCTCACATGAAGAGCAAGGTGGTGGCCCCTATTAGGGCGCCAGGGAACCAAGGCTTCTCCCAGCGCAGGACCTGGTCTCCCGCCAGGATCACCTCCCCCCAGCCCTGCAACTGCTCCTCCAGCTGGGCCGTTTCCTGAGCCTGCAAACCCAAAAGTATAAATAAATTAGAATGAATAATCAGTGTCATTAGATCAGAGTACTACACTAAACAACTTTTTTCCCCTTAAAAACAAGCACATGCACCAAACTGGCATGCACATAATTCTTCAGCTAAACGGAGTGAACTGCGGCTGTATTGCAGTTGTAGTCGGCAGCTAAAAAATGCAGGTAATTATCTTTGACAGGTTCTCTTGCGGTTCCTCCTAGTGGATGCAACCCATGTACTTGACGGTAGCTGTTTCAGTAGCTGCGGCTCTGCGTTAACCTTTGTCCTCCAATGAGCTAGTTACCACCAGACATTATCCAGCATACCTGTCTTCACGCCAAGGGCCACTGAACCATGAGGCAATTTAATGTTCATTTGCCTATCAGCAAACATGAATAGCTTGCTAAACACGATTTCTTAATAGTTAGGTGCCTCTTGTGAATTCGGCACACACATAACCACTCACGCAGCACTTTATTTCACTAAATGTGGAAGACTGTGGCAATAGATAACACTTAAAAGTTGAAATTAACGTTAACTGAATTGAATTTCTCTTTGTTCACTGGAGGTATACCGAATTAAACAATGGACTCCGATGGTTAAAAAGTCTTAAATCACTGATGTGTATAGCTGCCGATAAGCGAGGCAAGCAGCATTGGATGTAGCCTGTCAAATTTTAAATTATGTTTGACGCAAGGTTGTCCTCCTACAACAGAAGTGAAGCTATGGGGTCTAGTGTCAAGTAATGCTAGCTAAGTGAGTCACAAGAAACGGTCACTTTTACACCAGCATCAGTGTTATCTAAGGTTTTCAAGGTTACTGCCAATAGTTAAAAGGGGATGTAGCTACCGATGGCAATATTACTTTGCTAATGTTAGCAAACTTCCCATTAACGTTACTGTAGTTAGTGAAGGGCGTGTTGAGCTATCAGTTAGCTAGCTAATGTTAGCTAACGTTAGCGTCACCACCAAACAGCACCAGTTCCGCAAATTAACGTGCGATTCAGCGGTAGTTAGCGAACAGCTTGCTACTTGGTGCCAAGGTCTAGCTAAGTGAACTAATCCACACACAAAGGCAATAATAACTCGGCCTCAAGACCACGAGAGATTAGCTAGGATAGCAGGAGCTAGCAGGCTCAGCTAACATTATACATACAATGACAACTGTCAGAAATCTTTCAATTAGTTTGTAATCTGAGCTTGGTTAATACTCACCAGTACATTGGCGCTTTTGTTGTCTCCTTCAGCCATTATTACAAAACCAGTGGTGGTTATATTTCGGCTTTAGATTTAAAATGGTTTTTTTTGTTTTTGTTTTTTGAAAATGCTTTTTAGATATAGAAACGGCCCCAGAGTGCAGCCGCACACACCTCCTCCGAACAGCGTCACTAACGGACAAACCCTGGAAGGCTGTATTTATCTCAAAAATTGCGTCAAAACAGCAGACGGCATTCTGGGAAACGAAGTTCCAATGGCAATTTCTCTCGAGCTCACGTCGTTTGAATAACGGCCTCACCAGTCTTAAAGGGGACTTTGTCTAAGTCCCATCTTGGGTAATGGGAAATCATGAGCTGGTATGGTTGAAATCAAAAATATATACACTGCCATGTAGTGTAGACCTAAATGGACACATAACAAGACAGTGCCATCTCTTGTTTAGTGAGAGGCAGTGTTCCCAGTCCTAACACAGTGCATGTTATCATGTGCACAAGACAGTTACCAGGGACACGATAGATAATGCTGACAGTACTGCTATCATAACATGTTAAATATTTCTAAAAAAGTCAGTGTAAAGTGGTAATTTGTTATGGTGGGAAACTTTATTTCGGACTCACAGAGGGTCCTGTTAGTTTCAAATTGCCTCCAGATGAACTGTGTAGTTCAGAAACAAGTGCGGATTCTGGCTGCTGGTGTCCTTCTGGTGTGGTGTATAATAGGAGGCTGCAAATTGTCAGAGAATGGGTTTGTACCTTTGCTCAAGGGCAGTGCAAGAGGAAATGTTACAAGGGTTCCAAAATTGTTGAAAAAATTTTTTCTAAGAGCATGTGAATAAAATGGGGAGTTAGGATTCCTCTTTGTGGGAGAATGAATATAATTACATTTTATGTTAGTGTTTTAATTGAATGCAGTAGTGGATTGGGACATGGGCTCCCCAAAATCTATAGGGCTCAATTTTTGAGAAGCAAATTTTTGCCTGATGGTGCTGCTAAACAGAGGGGACCTGAGGTCACCAAAACTGACAGGGTTCATCCTCTGGGGAGCACAAATGTGCTCACAAAATCAGTTGCTGTTGCATATTGATGTGGCTACCACACCACATTTTGAGACTAGGTGCTGGCCTGCAGCACCTGAACCAGAGCCAGGCACTTTCTAACACTGTTAGTGTTAAGGGAAGGATCATTTCCCCTTAAACAGTGACATCAAACAAAGGAAATCACACTTGATTTTTCCAGGGAAAGCTGGCTGAGCACTGAACACTCAAGTGAGCCACATATTTTGCATACACTGATAACCAGCTCGAGTCAGATATGTCTCAAATCTAAAATTGGTGAATTTTAAAAGCAATTACAGCATCTTAAATAATGATAATAATGCCCAAAATGACAATATGTTACATTTTGGGCTCAAAAGAAAAAAAAACAAAACAAAAACAAAACTTCATCCATCCATTTAAAATGTTGATTTACCACAACACTGATGCTCAAAGTAATGAAATATGTTTGAGTTTTAAATCCCTTTTTTACATTGCTTTAATGAAATAACCATTGCACTGACTTTTGACATTGCATTTGACTGGATTCATATTTTGTTTAACACCAAAAGATATCGCCTAGATTCTACATTAAGACAGAAACTAGAAACAATGAATCCAAATATCCCATTTCATTCCATTACTGTCATACACATACAGAATGTCTAACAACATTTTTTTTGTAAACATTAGCAGGGCTAAGCTTCAAGTACACCTTAATGTGTATTTCTAGACTTCTAGTGCAAAGCAGAAACCGCTTTCTTTGGCTATCAGAGTAGTAAAGGCTTGTGTGAGTGCAGGACAGGACAGAAAAGTCATCAATCAGACTCTATTGCATCTTTAGGCCCAGTTTCCTCAATCTTTTACTTCTTCACTGTGGCATGGCTCATCCCACTAGCTGGGTATTTGTCCAAAAGTAAATCTCTGAATCTCATTTCCACTTTGAAAGCTGGCAGAGCTGACAGAGCTAGATACTGGCACATCTGTTATGATCCTCCAACACAGAAAACACAGTAAGGATTAGGGTTACATCAATATTTCAGTTTGTCGATATAACAAGGCAATATAGGCTTTTTATTAACAAGTGCAAATCCGCATAGTCATGCCCAGCTTTGATGCACTGCAGCATAATAAGATAGTGCTCCATGGAGGTTTAGTGATATATGATGTCACTATCTTATGACCAACCCTCATGAACTTCCATAGTTCATGCCAGCCCTTCAAAGATTTAATGTAAACTACCATTTAACAATCTGTGTGCATGTCATTACTACAAGAAATGAACATCAGTTAGGATTTACTTTTGGACACTTTCCCCTAAGTTTCCCTTCTCTTTCTCCCTCCTCTTCCTCACTGGCCCTGGCCAGGCAGCGCCCCTAGAAGGCCATTGGCTGTGGTGAAAAGGTTGATTGGCGAGGATCCATCTGTAATAAGGGTGGACTTCAACCCCAAAGCCTGGAGCAGTTTGACCTGGAGAGATGAGAAGGAGAGGGAACCATAAGACTGGGTTGTGGCCAAAACCACCAAACCCATTTACAGGGTTTTATCTCCTACGAATGCCTTCCTGTGACAGGGTCAACACCAAAGCTCATATCCTGTGCCTAATTTACGTTTGTCTTTTGTGCAACATAATTTTTATTTCCTCTGACTGAAGTGGGATTCAGATCCATGCCTCCATTTGGAGACCAAAACCTTGGTGCCTAAGACCACTCAGCTAGTGTGTGTGTGGAAGGCAAGAAAAATATCTGGTGTTCCTGATTCCTATGATCTCATACGTCTCTAGTGACTTCTTCAGTGACTAGCTTGTTAGCTTGTTAGCCTCACGCCATGAACATCTTTTCAGGGACAATGTAAAATGCCACTGACAAACTCCTCACTGTTGTTAGTGGTGTTAGTTGAGCTAGGCTAACAACAGGCTCGTAATTTCTCAATGTCCAGGAACAGGACAAAGACTTCTATGATATCCTGTACATTTTGTTTATATAGCTAAGGTTACTCAAGAAAGAAAAACCTAAGAATATTTAAAATGTGTAAATGCCTTAAAGGTAATTATTTGTTAACCATTTAAAATCACATTTTTGCTAAGACTAAGTACATCTTTATGGTGTAAATGCAGAAATTACGGGGTTTAAACCCCATTTTGCTCTCAGAAGTACTGCAATAGAAAAACCACTTAAAATTGCTTTAGCTAAGTAGGCAAGATATCCACTATACTTCTCTGAGCTCCTTCCATAACAGAGGAGTGGTATTACCTGCAGCTCTGGCCCAGCTCTTGCAATCTCCTTCAGGGTGTCACTGCCCAGACTCTCTACCAGCTGGCTAAAGCGCTGGCTCTCCATCTGGGCCAGCCGCTCCTGCTTCTCCAGCTCTAGACGGTCCATCTCTTTCTTATAGCCAAGTTCCTGCTCCCGAGCCTTGGCCAGCCGCTGCAGCTCTGCCTCCTGCATTGCATGATACACACACACACACACACACACACACACACATTTGCATTAGTATACTTGTTCATCTATCAATCCATACATTTTCTAGCTGCTTATCTAGGTCAGGGTTGCAGTGGCAACACAACAACAAGAGTGGGCCTGTCATGCTTCTCCCAAAAAAGCTCCTCCCCCAGGCCAGCTGGGAGATGTAGTCCCCCAGCATGTCTGTGATTTGCTTCTGGGTCTACTCCTATATAGTTTTGACACACCTTACAAGGGAGGCACACACCTAGGAAGCATCCTTGCCAAGTGCCCAAACCACTTCAACCAGCTCATCTCAGCATGGAGGAGCAGTGGCTCGATCCAGAGATCCTTCTAAATTGCCAAGCTCCTCACCCTATAACACCCTCACCCTCACTCAAGGCCTGTCCCCCTGTGGAGAAACTTTATTTGGGCGACTTGTATCTGCAGTGCCATTCTTTGATTCACTACCCAGAGATTGTGGCCATAGGTGAGTGTTAGAGTGAAGATCACCAAGAAGTTTACCTTGTGGCTCAACTTCTTCATCACATTTCGATACAACACCTGTGTTACTACAGGTGATGCACCACACCAACAGTCAATGTTGATGGTCGATCCTTCTTAACTTTACTCTTGAATGAGGCCCCTAGAAACCTGATCTTCTCCCCTTTGTGGCAGCTGCTCACCCCTCAACTGGATAGAACAAGCCACCTTTTTCCAGGACAGAACCTTTCACTCCAACTCTGATAGCACACATACGTAACCCGACGTAGACTGTAGATCTAAAGTCACAATTGGCTGAATGTCAGAAAAAGCATCAAGCATCCTGCACTGTATTGTACTTCCCTTTACTCTTTATTCTACCGTAAAGACGAACTCTTGGAGCCAGAGTGCCCACCGAATCAGCCGAGTGCTGGGCTTTTTGGTTGGTTCCCGGTTTGCGGCACCATTCAAACGCTTCCTTTTTTTAGCGTCAGTGGATCAGTGGCAGAGAGAGAGTAGAGAGGACACGCGGAAATGAAAATGGGGACCAGCACTGACCACTTTCTGGCCATAACTCCTTGTGGCAGACCAATCACAGATCTTGTGGTCTTGCATCACCCTGTGCCCAGTTACATTTTTGGAGAGGTGCACATAAACTACAGCGGCAGCCTCTGCAAGCGACGCAGGAGCCACAGGCACTAATGGCATGGCTACAGAAGCATTTTGAAGCAGAAATATAAATTATCATCGTAAGGGACCATCTTCCAGGCTTTTTACTCTGTATGGAGGAGAACGAGATTATAATAAAACTATTTTCAAAGACATATTTATGGTTATTTTAATTCCCTGTTTTCTCTGTAAGTGGTGATAATGCTGCTGTGGTGGCACATTACCATTATAATGCTTGCTTGACTTTTGCATAAACTTTTTTAACTTTTTTTAGCCAGGGAAGGTCACTGAGCATGCATGCTCTTTTTCAACAGTGCGCTGGTACACACTCACAGTTACACACATTCACACCTGGGAAATGTCCAGTACAACCACAGTCTTCACTGTTAGCCACTGAGGAGCTCCACTGGAGCAGTTGGGGATTAAGTGCCTTGCTCAAGGGCACTTCAGCCATGGTTATTCAGAGAGGTGAGAGTGCCGTTCACTGCCACTTCAAATAGGCCACTTTTTGATCACAAGCCTGCTTCTGTAACATTTAGGCCACAGCTGCCCTAACCTACACAAACACATGCACACATAGGGGGGTCATTACGTACAGCCTCAATCCTCTGTGCTTCAGCCTTCAGTTTGGCCTCGTTGACTGCTGCCTCACCCTGAATACGAGCCGCCTCTGCCCGGGACTGAGCTTCAGCCTTGGCAGCTCCTGTGCTCTCCACTGCAGCACTGCGCCACACACACACACACACACACACACACAGACACACACGGTGAGGACAGAAGTATTTTTAGGATTTTCAGGTCTTTGTTAAACTGCTGGAATAGTAACCTTTATAGTGAGTTAATGCTCCTGCTGCTGCTAATTTTAAATTCCAGTTGCACTGCAAGACTGCCTTTGTCATTTTGCTTGTGGAATGCCAATTCCAACAATACAGATACTACTGATGTGTCTCCAGTAATGGCAAAAAAACCAAACAAACAAACAGCGAGCCTGTGCTCACCTGAGAGCCTCCAGCTCCAACAGTTCTTTTCTGGCTCTTTCAGCCTCGGCCTGATCAGTGATTCGCTGTCTCTCCAGCTTCCCCCGAGCCTCCTGCTCCAGCCGCTCCGCCTCATGGCTGCACACATATAAGTAAATTAAAAACAAAAAAGAAATAAAGAAAGAACAAAAGAAAAACACGATTCAGTTCAGTTCATCTTGCCATTTTCAGTAACCAGTGTACTAGGTATATGACTTCTCAGATCCTAACATAAAGGTCCGTATGAGTGGAATTCCATACTTGCATTACTTAAATTGCAGTTTATATAAAGTAACCACCTTCAAAAAGCATCTGATACAGCATCTCCATGTCTTAGAATTTGACTGAAAAGCACTTCTAGAACAATTCTTATATCTCCCATGCCTGCTGATGTTCTGATAAGTTGTAAAAGTATGTATAAATGGGCAGTATGAAAAAAGGATAGTGACAAGCACATGGTGGATCAAATAATACCTCTAATAGCTGATTTTAAATCATTTTTTAAATCATACCTTTTAATTTAGATACGTTAAGACCTTTTCACTTTACGGTTTACCACTATACTGTTAGCTATATGTGTGTGTGTGAGAGTGTGAGTATGTTTGTGCGTGTGTGTCTCGGACCGTGCTGCGGCCTCCTGGGAATTGGTGGTGATCTCAATGGCGAGCTGGACGCTCTTCTGCAGGGCATCACGGGTCCTCTGATCTACAGGCTCCACAGATTGGATGTCCACGCTGCTGATCACCAGGTTGTTCTGGTTGAAGCGCAGGCTCGACCGAACTGCCAGCTTCTCGTCAAAGCCAAATACCGCCGAGCAGATGACCCGGTTGGAGTTCTAGCCACAAACCCACAGAAAAGGTCTTAGATCATAGCCCACAGATCCCACTGTGACCCAACGGTGTAATTCCATGACTTTTCAATGACTTTCCATAACTGTGTTGGAGCACTTCCAAGACCTAAACTGTTTGGTAATGCCATTTTACTGGATTAGAAATACCATTTTCAGTCTTTATTTTTATCTTCACTCAATCATTTAACCAGGAGAGCCTAATTGACATACAAGGTCTCTACATCAATGAGGACCTGGTCAAGAAAAGCAGCATCAATGACAGACTTAAAGGTTACAGACAAACAGCAAAAAACAACATAAAGCAAAGTAACAAAAGTAGCACCAACAGCAACATTAGCTTGATAAATCAGGTCAGATTATATGGCTCCAGTTAGGCTAAAAATCTTCTAATGCAATTAAAGTGTGAAACAACTTGGTAACAACATGTGTAATGTGACTGACTTCTCAAAGTCCCTGTTATTTCACCAAATCCCCACAGAATTCATTCCCTGACCTTCCCAGTCTGGAAAACACCACTTACCTCGTATTATTCAGAATTATTTCATTCACTGGATAATGATCACAATAAAATAAAACAATTACTTTTCACTGTCCCCACTGTAACTGCCACTATATAGAGAAAGTCCAAAATTACAGAGAAACAATCTAACATTCTCCTCATAAAGGGTTCTTACAGACAAAATCTTATCAAGGTTGGGTGTGTTTTGGGGAACTTAGGGTTAGGGTTAAGGTTAAACTCTGGGAACCCCTACATCTTCATTGGCCAAGACAAACCTTGTGGAAATCGTCAAACTGCACTGAGGCAACAGCTCCTCTGACCCGGGAAGCGATGGCTTTGCAGGCATCTCCTACAAAGTCAGGCACTGAAAACAGAGCCGCTGCCTGAGCAGGATCTGTTGGAATCTTGATGTCAAAGTGCCTGAAGAGAACAAGGGAGACAGATGAATGTATACACACTATGTCTGCACTGGTGTGCATTTTGTGTTTCTGTGAGTGCACACACACATTGCCACAATGCATCCCAAGCTATTTTTTCTGATACATAAGGAGCCACACTTCGATTTGGTACACTTATGAGCCATGAAGCAGCACTTTATTTCAATAAGAAAGCACTTTATTTTGCCGCCATCCACCAAAGAGGCTCCTAATGATTCATTTTAGGTTTTAAAGGAATACTCCAATGTTTTGGGCAAAATTCCCTTTTTGATAGATGTTTGATAGCATTTTCACCTCTGTAGATCCACTGGTTCGATTCCTATGGGTAGCATTTTGTGTTAGCTTAGCATAAAGACTTAAAGTCTACAGGAGTCATTAGCCTAGCTCCATCAAAGTGAAAAAATAAACCTTACAGTAACTATGAAGCTGTCTTATTTACACAATGTATTATGTGTATTTGAAATGGTGTTAGATGTTAGATAGTAGGAACTACCATCTAACTTCTAAAAAGATTCTCATTTAAAAAAAAAATCCGAGACATGTAATTCAAATACACGATACATTATGTAAATAAGACAAATTAGGGGTTGCTGTAAGGCTTATTTTTTCACTTTGACAGAGCTAGGCTGATGACTCCTGTAGACCTCAAGTCTGTATGTTGAGCTAATATGAGATGCTACCTATCAGAACCAAACCAGCAGGCGTACAGAGGTGAAAATGGTATTGAACATCTTGTTTCAGTCTGGGTAAGTCGGAAAAAGGGTATTTTGTCCAAAATGTTGGAGTATTTGGAGTGTTGGAATGTTGGAGTGTTTTACCAGTTGTAGGACAGCTGCAGCTGCAGCCGGGCATGGTCAGCCGTCTCGATGGTGATGATGTCGGTGAAGAAGTCGGGCCCCAGCAGGAGGCAGATGGCTTTGATGACGTTGGCCCTCTTGGGCTTGTCCCCAGACAGTGACAGCACGGTGAACTGCTCGTCTGGCCCCAGCATCACCATGTGTGGCCCGAACACCACCCTGTTGACAAGACCACAATACCGCCCCATTCAGACTTCCTTACATCAGCTTGAAGATGGCTTTGTGTCTAGGTATTTATCCTGCTGTCAGTCCTCTACTTTTCAATACCATGTCCCATCGACCACTGCAATCACTCCATTTCCCCAAAAGGAAAGTATCTTATTCACTCTTCCATCCAGTTATCTATCACCCTGACTGCCACTTCCCCTACCATCCATTTAACCAACTTCATGCCTACACCAATCCTGAATCCTACCTGGCTTTCTTCTCCCTGTAGTCGTAGACTTGGATAGCGGCATTGTGAGGCACCCGGTAGGAGACCACCCTGGTCTTATCCCTCGGCTTGCCTGTTGTGGCCCTGGTGCGGTCAGAGCGGTCGGCCAGTGGGTCATGAGGGGAAGCCAGAAGGGCCTCAACATTCTGGGGCAGCTCCTTCTCCCACAGCACCTCGTCCTGGGTCAGCATGTAGGTATGACCAATCACCGCACGGACCTGCAAGGCAACAAGCCATGCTGAAGTGAAGGTAAAGTTAAGAGAGCGTCTCCACAGAATTCTTACTGATAAATTTGAATTCCTGGGTAAGTTTGCCGTAGATGTGCTTTCCTAACTTTGAGCATGTTGAGTATGTGTGTGCTCGTCTTGGCTTTCATTTTGTTTTCACTTGGAAGCGAGGTAATAATATGCCTCCAACATAGTAATCACAGCCTTACTGAATTTGTGAATGCATTAAAAAAAAAATTAAATAAAATAACTGCACATTTTTGGTCAAAATGTAGCTTAGCCCTAAAACACTAACTCACCTTTCCCGTCTTCATGTCCCGGACGTAAATGCCCTCATTCTCATCCAGTGGGATGGCCTTGCATTTAATCACCACCTCCACAGTGGCAGGGGGAACATATTCAATGGGGCCGCGCAACATCCAGCGATCCCCCGGCCGACGGAAGACGCCACTCCTCCGTGAACGCTTGGCCCTTTCCTCTATCAGCTCCTCCTCTTCCTCCTCTTCTGCCTCCTCCTCTTGCTGGCACAGAAAATGGGGGAGAGAGAGGAGGACGAGGGAGAGAAGGGTTAGCGTGGTGATGCATTGTAGCAAGGGAGGAGGAGGAGGAGGAGGAGAAAGAGCTGGACATGGAGGAGAGGGGATTGGAGAGAAGCACTGAGTGGCAGAAGGACCGCAAAAAAGTGAGGATGAAAGAAGTTTTAAGAGATGAAACCATAAAAGGAGGAGAATGGGAGGGGTGGGGAGTGTGATTATAAATGCACATGGTGTCAGGAGACAGGGAAGCAATGGTGAAGTGTGATGAAAGGACAGGAAGGGAGAAAAGAAGAGAACAGAGTAGGGATTGAATGGGTTAGCCAAGTTAGGAAAGGAGGATGGTGCTGAGAAGAAAGCTCATTCATAGCCACAGTGATTCGTTGTCACTCTTTCTCCCTTTTTCCTCTGCATTACCAATTAATATGTTTTGGGTGGTCCTCACAACCATTTAGTGAGGACATTTATGGAGTATTCTATGGTTTTATGGATTAATGTTATCTTAGATTGGTTTAGCATTAGAGTTTAAAGGGATACTGTGGATTTACTGACACACAGGTGGGGGAAAGGGGAAAGCGCTGTTCATTCACTTCAAGTTCAATCCTTGTTTGTCTGTGTTTGACAAAGTTTGGGCAGTTTTCCATGATTTCAAACAGTAAATTACTTTGTACAATATGCATGTCCATAGCAACTCAGCTCACACATGTCCAGTAATTAGTTGCTAGCTCATTGGTTCCGCTGCATTTTTGTTGTCCGCATCTAAGTTTTGCTAGCAGGGGTTCCAGATAAAAAAATCTCTGTGGTAATGCGCTAGTTTTATTCAGTGAACAAAACAGTTGCAAGATATAGCGTCAGCCTAATGAGAACAAAAAGCAATGGAATACATTATTTTGTTGCATTTTGTTGTGGATGGTTTAAACATTTGTTAACATGTTTTTGTGTCTTAAAACGTCAGCCATTAGCTGATGTACATTTTGCTAACGGTGAACTTGGACACTTAGCCACAAGTCGGACCACAGGAATCGCCTGCGGACATAATGTATCAATTATCACTAGTACAATAGTGTCAATAAATTCAAAAGATCCCTTAAGATTATATTTAGTTTGTTTGTGGTGAGGATTAAAGTTAGGCATATAGTGCTAAGGGTAAAGGTCAGATTTTGACTGTCATCAGTGGAAGGTCCTTACTACTGACGTGATTCAAATGTGTGTTTGTGAGCGCTGCAGTCCTCTTTTGTGATCAACCGGTTGTACTAGACTAGCCATCCAAACCAGTAAATACTACAAATTTGCTTAGGCTTAACATTGCATTGTAACTAGCCCTTCCCTCCACTACATACCTTTCTACTGTGTCATCCTGCTCGCAGAGAGAGCAGAGAAAGAGTGAGCACAGTGAAGATAGCCAGCAAAGACATGAAATAGCACAAAACCTCAAATAAATCAAATAAAAAGTTCTTAGTAACCTCCTCTCCTCCCTTTTGCATCCTTTTTCTTTTCGCCAAGCCACCTCCTCCGCTTTCCACAAGCCTAAAAGGTGTCTGAAATGTCTGGAATCGTAAGGATATGTAACAATGTGTTTTCCTTGTTGCAGGTTTAGAGTGAGCCATTTCCAATGTTAGCAGTCAGGCACTATTATCCCCAAACTAAATTTGTCTAATGATTTATGCTGTAGCTGACAACTAGTTTTAACAGTCAAGTGTCAACCTAACAGTTTTATTTGGCTAAAGAAGTCACTTAATGCTAACATTAGCATCAACCAGCAAACACAGCTAACAAACAATCTGAAAGCCAAGAAGCACCACTAAGCATATGAAACCTAGCATTAGCATATTAATAATAGCAAAAATACACACTGGTATTATCAGGCAATGGTCAGGTTGAATACATTCTATGAAAGGGTGAGTTATTTCCTTTGATTCCACACTTTGAACACCCTGTATAGTACAAGGTTGGGCACTACTTTCTGGGAGTTAAATAGAGGACTGAAATGGGAGCAATGATTACAAAATCAACAAGCCCACTTCATTAGGAAAAAAAAGGATGCCACGGAAACTTGATTGTTGTTAGTACTGCTGAGTTGACTTCTCCTCACCTGCTCGGTGTCATTGAAGGCCTCCACAGCCCTCAACACCAGGCCTTCCTCCTCCGACAACACATACACGTCCTGGATTCCCTGCTCAAGGCGCTCTCCTGGCTGCAGGAAGAAGGAGCGCTCACCCTGACCAAGAGTAAGAGAGTGGAAGAGGGAAAAAGAAAATTCAAGTTAATAGGCTTGGCAAATAGCAGTTTAATACACTTGAATATTCTTGAGAGTGTATTCCTTCTTGAGAGGGGTTAGACAGTGAAAAGTTAGGGCTAAACAAATCAATGGGAGCAATAACGGCCTTTTATTAAAAATCAGTTATTTACCAATCAGTGTTGTTCACTCCGGATATGATGACTGTATATATTTACAGCAGAACTGATAAGTACAATGGTTGCCTATGGGGAGCCATTAACTTAAACGGATTCTAATGAGACATTGACTGAATTCCACAAAGCTCTGCAAAACATGCTTATTGTTTATTTTTAAAGCCATACATGGGGTGGCACCCCTGTACATTTCAGAACTTCTCTCCCCCTACTCCAACTCTAGACCTCTTAGATCATCAGCACAATTGTTTTTAACTGTTCCATGATCAAGGCTAGTGGGTAAGAGTAATTGTGCCCTTGCAGCTGGAGCTCCAAAACTCTGGAATAGTCTTCCACTTGAGATCAAATTTTCCCCTTCTATTGACACTTAAGACAAAACTCAAGACGTACATGTTTTCAATGACCTTTGGTTGCTCTTAGTGGTTTTAATATCTTATATTCTCATAATCTTTTATTTATTTATTTATTTAAATTGATACCACAAGTTTTATTCTGTTTCCAAATAAATCAATTCATTCATTCAATAGGCTATATGAGCCTATTCCTGCCACATTACATTTGGTATGTCCATCTATGGACTGATGCACTGCATTTCAGGATTAAGTGTAATGAATTTTGCTCTGAAGAACAGCAGTAAATGTCAGTTCAGTTCAGCTGGAATTGGCCAATGCTCTGAGTGAACAATTAGTCTGTGGGTTTGGTCTTCCTCACCTTGACCACCCTCTTCTTGCCCAGTTGAGGTTTTCCGTCAGGATCCACCGGGTCCAGGATCACACAGTACTGCCTACTGCTTAGAGTGGTCACGTTGACCACGCCCACGACCTCCTCAGCCACTGAAGGGATGTGGGCCTCCCTGTCAGCCATGGTGACAAGCCACTCCTCCCCTGTACGCCGCTCTCGTCCACCAGCATCCTTGAAGGGGCGCAGAGCGCGAACATGCAGTGCTTTCTGATGACAGAAAGGAGACAGAGAGGACAGAGATGAGAGGAAAGTGGTTGTTCAACAGGAAAGACACCACATTCTACTGCTCGACAGAGGGTGCGCTTGTTTCAGGGCTGCCAGTTGGATGGGGATGGGGATGGGGACCAGTCGTGTGGAGTTTTAAAATGGGCTGTTCTTGTGGCATGGACCAGCTAACAAGCAAAAGGGAAATCCACAATATAACCTGCAAACCTTCCATAATCCAGTGACCAAATGTCCAAAGAAATATTCCAAATCCATTTCCTAATTTCCTGAGTATGATTACTGTATAATGAGGTGTGATTTTCTTCCCCCAAAGAGTTCAGAAGACAGCCATGTAGATATTCACAATTGGAGTTGCTGTTTTATTGGTGTGCACAACATAAGAAATGGGCATGAATTCTTAGAATAGGTCATGTTAAAGGGCATCTGAAATAGATTTACTCTGTTTGGCTAAATTAAACAACCTTCAGCCATCTGTCATGTCAGGTAGCTATTTTTTGCTGTAGACTGTGGCTTTTTATGTACCAAGTGGCAGCAGTACACCCCTGCATTCACCTGATGGGGGACCAGGAGGATACTGATTGCCCTTTAAAGAATATTTGATAAAACATTGGCCTGTACATGTTACTTTTTGCAATATAAAGCCATATAAAGTCACTGATTCAAATCAGTCTCTCCTGTGGTCACATTTTGAATGATGATGATTTCAGTCATCTCAACACTCACTCCAATGCATTTCATGAACCGAGGCTCAAAAACAAACTTCCGGGTGAGAAATGAAGAAGGTTGAAACACACTTTAAACGGTTATCAAAAGAGTTGCATATTTGTGTTTGTTTTAACATTTCTATAATTTTAGCCCTAATTTGAATATGAAAGATGAAAGAGAATGCAATCAAAGCAAGCACAGGCAGCCTGCTAGAAGCTGCTTAGCTCAGTATACTGCCAGTACAACTGGACAGCAAGAACCTTTAAAGAAGAGTGTGATATTCTCTGACACAGCAGGGGATCTTTTTCTTTTTGAGACCGTGTATGTTGAGAAAGAAGACCTAACATCAAGAAGTAAAGTAAAAAAACAAGGTTGGCGTCAATTTGGAAAACAAAGACAAACCTGTGACTTCTTTTTTTATGTAACATTTTAAAACTACATTAAACAACATGACATGCATTTTTTTGCAGCAAAATGACCCACTGCAATGTGAGAGTCATCATTGTAGGTTTCTTTCCACCATGCAGTTTCTAGCCAGTTTGTTGTTATTCCCTGGTTTGAACTTTGTAAATTTCTTCATTGCCTGATGATAAACTCCTCCTCTGCCCTCCACTTCTTCCTCTCTTCCTGTCTCACCCCCAACAGGGTTTACGCTAGACTTTTTTTTTGATAGCCAATATGGATGGTAACATTCCAAAATTCCATATCATCCCGGACATGTATTTAAATTGTTTTTTTGCATATTTAGGGGATATAGCATATTTGTTGAAATGTGTTTTGTTTAGTAGTAATAACTTTTGACCTTTTTAAACCTGGCAAAAGCAAAATATCCACCAGTGTTTATGACTGTCTCAAGATTGCCTGCAGAAATCAATTTCAAAGCTTACCTTGTACCTGGGAATCTGCACTTTCACCACATTTCTGAATGAAAGCTCAGAGACAAAGTCATCCAAGTAACCCAACAGGAGTTTTGCCAGAATAAAATGTGTCCGCGTTTCCAACAAAAATTATGTTTTTCTTTACTTTCTATTTCTAGAGGAAGGGAAGTTTGTAGAGGAAGGGAAGGAGAAGGGCTTTGTGTGTTTACAGAGTTTGTGCTCTC
>OMKZ01042433.1:22193-32619 GCA_900302535.1 Neoniphon sammara
AAAGTAGGGCTGTACCTGATTCAGAATTTGCTTTTGAATCAGCTGTTCAACAGAAAATTCTATTTTATTTTATTTTTTTGGCTTTCTGGCTATCAGAAAATGCATTGGCACAAGTTTCAATATTGAAAGATCATGTTAATAATAAAAATCTTAGCAGTCTTCATAAATATTTTAATTGCTGGTCAGTTTGAATTACTGTGTGGCTTTGTTAAAATAATGAGGTATGTCTGGTTAAATAAAGCTCTTATAACTGGAAATGTAACCAATTAAATTAAAATAAAATAGGTTAGGCCCTTTAAGTGTTTTACAGCAACAAAAGTCATACATATATTCAACAGCAGCCATGCTACTTAATTATTAAAACTGTTAAATACTAAATATTATGGGAATACTATAGGCAGCAGTGTGGGTGCATCTCTCACTCTGTCTGCGACCACACATTGCTATTTGTCACTGTGACCATAAAAGCCCTTCTTGGCAGAAATGGACTACATTTGATCTGTTCCACTGTGATACTGCACTGCACACTGACCAACAACAACAACAACAAAAAAGAAAACATATGCTGACAGTTGACTTCCCAGTCAACTGTCAATTTGCTGTAGGACTCCTGGAACCTCTCCAAGGACCCCTGGGGGTTCCTGAACCCAAACTTTGAGAACTGCTGGCCCAGCATACCGGTGACTCTGTGGACGCCTTCTCTGTCCACGCCCTCCTTGCGCGCCCTGAGCCGGATGGCCTGGTTCTCTCTGATCACAGTGGCCTTAATGGTCTCCAGCACTGCCACTTCCTTCCTGGGAATGTAGGTCCCTGTGGGGTCAAAGGTCGCATGTCAAGATTCATTCTAAAATTCAATAATCTGTCAAAATGATGACTGTAATAAAAGTAAAACTCACTGATGATAATGACGCCGTTAGTTAACTTAATTAGTTTTTAAAACACTAAGCAGTGAACTTAAGGTAATATTATTTTCCTTAAAGGAATACATTTTGGGCAAAATACCCTTTTTCCAACTTACCCAGACTGAGACAAGATATAACTGCTGCATACTTGTATCCTTCCGAGTTCAGTGGTTATAGACGTGTATTTCAAATACACATGATACACTGTGTAAATAAGACAGCTTTGGAGTTGCTGCGAGATTTATTTTTTCACTTTGACAAAACTAGGCTAATGGCTTCTGTAGACTTCAAGTCTTTGTGCTAAGCTAACACAAAATGCTACCCATAGGAATTGAACCAGTGAACGTACAGAGGTGAAATTGATATCAAACATCTTGTCTCAGTCTGAGTAACTTGGAGATTTCAGGGTCTTCAATAAAGTCAATAAAGTGCTTTGGTAATGACGCACCAGGCCCTTCAAAGAGCCACTCATCTCCTGCCACTCTTTTCAGTTCTCCCTCCTCTTCGAAGTCCAGCAGTGCCTGCAGACGTAGCGCGGTGTCTGGATACACTATCTGCAGAGGCGTCACATGCTGAGAAAGGAGATACAGGGGTTATAAACAAGGAGAATTTAGACCAGCAGATGAAGCTGTCTCAATATTCAAGTACTGCTGACAAATAATTTGAAACTGGCACATTGAAGAACTTTTCCAATGGGAGGAAAATGTGTCCTGGTGTGAAAATGTTGAAATTCTGCTATTTGTGAAGAACATCTATCAAAAGAACTCTGGCTATGCAGCATAAATGCTGGATAAATTCTGCCTAATTTACTGCATCGTTCTCTATCTGTTAATCTAGACAGAAAGTAACTTTTATCCTATTCTGAAAAGGCTGTTTTTATCTGCATGTAGTTCATCCTCTGAAGTTAAACTATCAAATTAAAACCAGAGATATGAGGTTTGAGCCAGTAATCTTGCGTGAGCTGCTAGGCCAAGCCACAGACCTGCTGGATCTCCTCTCCTGGGTAGAGGGGGAATGGATCTTGGGCCAGACGGATCTCTAGGTCAGCATGGCGAAGTTTGGCCTGACCAGACTGGTCTAAGCGAACCTGGCCATTATCGTCGCGGGCGACAGGGTTGGCAATCACACAGTAGTGACGTGGCGGCACCATGGTCATACGCGCCGGAGGAAACAGCACCCTAGCAAAAGAAAAGGAGGGTTGAAGTAGGATCAGATCACAGAATTTTCACACTGATAGGCTCATCATATTTACCAAAGTTCCATTTCAGGACTTGGGAAAATGTTTCAAGAAAGCAAGTGACAAACTACAATTACTGTTATTACTGTACTAAGGTAGCTTATTAGTGTATTTATACTACTGGGAAAAAATCAGCAATTTCAATTCTACTTAGGATTGTTTTGACCTACACTTCAATGCATTTCAAGTCATCTCCTCAGTATAAATCTTGAATGTGCATTGTGAAGAGAATTGTCTGAACTTATCATTGTATGCATTACCAGATACCAGACAAGATATGATTAGAATAACTGGCCCAATATATCTCAATATGTGTGGAAAAATACTGAGTTATCAGTATGGAAAAATACTGCATTAATGGAAAAATACTGAGTTATCAGTGTAAAAAATACAGCGTCAATGGAAAAATACTGAGATAATAGATGCCCCATTGCCACAATGTAACTTGATGCCTTTAAAAAACTGACATGTCTCAGGTTGAGAGATAAGGATGTATCTTGGGGGCTTTCCAGACACCAGTTGTTTACCAGCCATATCAGATGACACTATTGTTTTATTGGTCAAGAAAAGGGCAAATTAGAATTAATGAGGGCAGGCCTCATGAGATGGGGCATACCCTAAAAATATATTATAAATATGAGTGTTTTTACCCCAATTTTTCAGTCTTCCTTGGGGTGTCTTGGTTCTGTTGAGATCTCAAGAAGAAATAAAGCTGCTCTACACTCATGATTGCCTACAGACCTTCATTTTTGAAGTCTTCCGGCCTGATTTTATTGAACTTATTAGAAGAACAGTTTTAGCCTAGTTTGAACTGCGGCAGACAAGATTTTTGCCACATCAATTGCTTCAGAAACTAGTCAGTTTAGTTGTAATGAGTGAAGGAAACATGATTAATGTCAACAGATCCTGACCTTAGGCTATTTACATCTCTGAAAACACTACTTCATTTTGCATGGTGTTTTGTAAAATTAAAGAGAATCTGAACCTGCATCAAGATCATATGTCATACCATTCTGTCATATTAATTATAACATAATGCTGAGTGCTTTTTAAACAAGCTATTTTTTTACACCAGTAATTATACTTTGACTCAAGCACACTGTTAGCAAAGTAACAGCATTTCTACTTCGGCAAGGTATTTTGGTACTCTTTCCTCCATTGGACATTTTTCTACAATCAGACCAACTGACAGTATGGGGCAGATAAACATATGCTTTAGGTTTTCAGGTTGCACAAAGCGTACTTATATTTGTAATGTTTAAACAGACCTGTACTTTGAGATGTGATGTGTTCAAGTTACAACAAGCTCACCTTCCTCACACAGGCAAACTCTGTAAGAATCTATGAATAGAATCAAATTCATACAGCTTAATCAATTCTCAAAGCAAAGCGCAATCGCCTAATTTGTTTACACCCACCGCTTTTGAAAATCATACTGTCGGCCAGGCTATGTTTCTGTTTGCAAAGAGTTTGTGTGTGTGTGCATATGAGTTAGTGATTGCATAAGTAAACCAGTGTCTCCACAGAGACACTACTGTTCAGTCATAACACACTGATGGGTGTGTGCAGCTCAGTAGTCAAGGAGATAACATACTGCCTGGTCATAGTGGATAACATACTGGTCCAAAAGTTCACTCTTGGCTTCATCATAACAATGAGATATGCTGTTTGATCCATAGCTTATAAGAAAAAGATGATAACAAGGGTTAAAACTTAGGGAGTTGTTGCATTTCGTTGGAGTCTTGACAGTGAATATAACATTGAAAGCTCCTTCAAAGTGACAAATCACATGAGTCATGAGTCACATTTTTGGATTTCATGAGTAATCTTTTCTTAACCCCTGTCATGACTTCCTATAAGCTACGTCTTGAAATGAAAAGCTTGATAAAAATATATACACAGTTTCTGTTTGCTTAAAAAAGGTAATGGTTCCAGCAACCTCACAAGTAAGAGCTGTTTTGCTCCTGTGTTGGTGATCCAAAGTTGAACCAAGTTAGGAGAAGGAGTTTCATAAGCTTCCAAGTGAATATCTGCCAGTACAACCCATATGGATCATCTTTATACTGAAGTGGCTTTCATACCTAGTTGGTTTAGAGCAGTTTTCCCCTTAGTTGGTCATTTGGCTATATGAGAAAACAGCAAGATCACTCAGGTTTGGAGCAAATAATCAGACTCAAACCTTGTTCTGAGTGTGGTTTCTCTGAGACAGAAAGTGATCTCAGCTACAGGAGGTGCACGAACATGGAAAGACGTCCTTTCCTGCACCAAATTTCAGACCAGTGAAGGAAACATCTGATGGCTTTGGTTGATAAATTATGGTTTGCTTGAAATTTTGTTCTGTGAAAAATAACCAAACCAATTCATAATTTCACAATGCAACGACTGGTGCCCTGATTCAAACTGAAGCAAAAAAGAGTTTAAAAGCTCGCTGACACACCAAGATTGACCTGATGCAGTGAGGACACATTTTAGCCTCAGCTTTACTACCGTATTTTCCGCACTATAAGGCGCACTTAAAAGCTTTTAATTTTCTCAAAAAACGACAGTGCGCCTTATAACCCGGAGCGCCTTATATATGGATTATATATCGGTATCAGATCAGGTATCATTATATAGCGGTATCAGACTGTGTTGTATTGTACGTGTTATAACTGAACAATTTTGAGAGTTATTGTGAATACGCTAACGTTTGATTTAGCGGTATCAGACTGTTTTTTTAAGTGTTACAACTGAACAAGGTTGGGAGTTATTGTGAATACGCTAATTAACGTTTGAACAATGTTGAGAGTTAATGTGAACGCGTTTAATAAAGTTTGACTGACTGACTTATCTGACTGTTTTGTTTCGCTTAATGCGCCTTATAGTCCGGTGGGCTTTATATATGAAAAAACTCCGAAAATAGATCATTCATTGACAGTGCGCCTTATAATCCAGTGCACCCTATAGTGCGGAAAATACGGTACTAGAGGAATATCTCAGCATTTTGAATTTTATTCTTGCATTTCAGCTTTATCTCTTTCTTTCAATGGGATATGTTAACAAATGTTAACAAGCTGTATTTTAGTAATTGAAGATGTAATTCACAAAAGTTCCCCCACATCACAAATGGCCTCCAGTTAAAAATGTCAATGTACTGCTTGAAGGGTCTTGTGAAAGTTCTTGAGAAGAAAATGTCAAAAAGGAAGGCAGAAAGTGATACTGTGTGTGTGCAAATACATCATTTTAATGGACTTGGAACTTCGTAGACCCTAAACTTCTGCACCACAAATTTTCTGTTTTTCTGTTTTCTTGAGAGTCCTTCAAGTTTTACTCTTTCCTTTTCAATCTTCCAAGAGGTATCTGTATCCACGCTCTGACCTTTCATTGTCCTGGCGGATGTAAGTGAGCGGTCCAATCTCCACACGTGCGATGTTGGTGTTCTGGTCCAGCACATGGATGTAGTGGTGGGGCGGAATGCGGATGATTGACGCGTCCATTAATCCTTCAGTTTCTGTCCCTCTGTTTCCGGCCTTGGTGGACATAATCTAGAATTCTTGCAGACAGAGAAGAGAGGCTTCCTTCACAAATAATGAACTAAATAAATAATAAATAAATAAAATAATACATTAATAAAGAGGTGCTTTGCTGAAAATAGCACAATACACAAAAGCCAGTAACATAAAACATAAAAATGACAGACAGGAATCCAAAGTGGGGTTATAGAAGAATTCAGCAGGCAAATACAATATGTAAAAAATAATTCATGCCCTCATAATATTCCATTCCATGCCTTCTTGCCATACTTTTCGTCCATGCACTGACCTGATATATTTTAGCGTTAAAATAGTCACTGGTATTTGATTATTTCAACCCCATTTGCTATATGCTTGCTCATACTCATTATTCTGGTTTTACTCTATTATTCTGTTTTCTCTGACTGACAGCTCATTGAGAGTCAATATATCTGAGCTGTAGCCTGAAAAGCCTATTAATCTTTAAAATCTTAAAGCCCATTCTATACCTAAGAGTGTACCCAGCGTAGAAAAAGTTAAGTAGGGATTGGTATGATCTTCATATGCATTTGATCAATAACCTGGCAGGATAATTCTGCATAAACCTAAGCCATGTCATGTCTTGGTAACTTAGACAGGCCACTGAAGCATTACAGTAATTAAGCAGAGATGGTATAAAAATGTTAAAGTTTCCCGTTGCTTTCAAATGACAGTTTAGTTCTGCACTGTGTCTGAGTTGTTAAAAAACATGTATGAAGCAACTTTTTAGCATGAATGTTCCTTTTACAGGTCTAGCATCAGCCACACCCTTCAGGTATGCACACACAAACACACCTGCTACACAAACTAATCTGAGGTTCACACACACACACACACACACACACACACTGCAAAATGATAAATGAAATTACCAGTCTGTCAGTTTAAGTCAATCACTCACACTCATCTGTGCCTGTTTAAACAGAAGCTATTATGGAAGCACTGAGAGATTTTATCTAAACCATGTGACAGTCTGTCAGTTGAAACAAAAATTGAATGGATGACTGATGAGAAATTCACAGTTTACTTACCAATGAACAATCTATTGATACCAAGCATAAAGAAACAATGTAAAAATCTAAATAATATTGAAGAAGTTACAGTGTCTCATCATACGAACTGAAAAACTAATACGCTAAGTTACTCACTAATACATTAGGTTATTCATTGATTCATTAAAGAAGCTGCAGTTAGTTGCTTTGATGGAAAAAAATGTGAACGGATTATAAAAACGATGTGCTCTTCATCTTGAGATGAGCTCACCAAAGAGTCAGAGCGAACATAATTATTCAAAGACACAGCTCACATCAAAAGAAAACCCTCATGATTTTGGTTTGCCATATTCTCATCACTTAACAGGTAAAGTGACTGATGGGGAAATCTACTCAAAATTTGGTGTATTCCTTTAATATTAGGACTAAAGACTAGGTTAAAGTTTGGGTTATACATTAGGAAATGAATGTAGTCAGAGGAAAAGTCTCATACGCATAACAATACAATTGTGTGGTTATGAGAAACAGCTGCAATCTGAGAGAAGGTTAAAATCCAACACAGAGCCAGTAGAGGGGGAGGGGAATGTGTGTCAGTCATTAGGCAGAAAATCACCTACTTGCAAATGTAAAAAGGGAGAACCCTCTATTGTTCATTGAACATCATAAAGAATACTGTTGGGGCAAAGTACGCCAGCTCTGCCCCCATATCACTTGGCCTGCTTCTTGCTTGTTCTGGGGAAACTGTATCCAAGATGGATGGGTTCCAGCTGAAAGTCCAGCCCTTTCGAGGAACTCCAGTCAGAATATGTTACTCCATTTTGTCTCTTGCTTTGTTTAGCCAAGTTCACAGTATACATTTTGTGTAAGAATTTAATTCACTGACGAGGTTTTCAGGTGGACATGACATTGTAAAAAACTTATCCAATCTTCACTTATCCAACAATTTCAGACCTTTCACTGGGACTGTAGCCTATGCTTTAGAAATATTTCAAATGGGTGTAGCAGGCCTAGGCGTAGGCCAGCTCACAAGGAAGTATTCCTCATCAGCAACATGAAGCAAATGTTTCAGTCGTTGATAGACCCGATACACTTTGTTTCCGAGTACGGAAACAATGATGCGCCGAAACCTTTAAAAAAATCCTGTCAGTTTAACGTTGTTTCGCTTGTTGACTGATAAACAAACCTGGTAGAAGATGACTTGTGACATTTTAGGAATTCATGGGGAACACGCTTTAACGCGGCATGCATCCAATGCGCCAAACAGCACTTATTTTAAATAAATCTCAACTTTTAGAGTTGCTTCACGATGCTTCCCACCGCCCTCCGCCGCGTCTTTTGCAGGTTGAACATTGCACAGATCACAGGGGAACCTGTTGTGAAAGTTCAGATTTTATTCTAAAAAGTGCTGCCTGGTGTGCTGCATGCATGCCGAACTGAAGACTGGCACCTACTTACTCAAACCTCATCTTAAGACATTTTATAACGGGCATGTGTCTTTGCCGATAAGCAGGGCAACATTTAACGTTCTAAATTTTAAACTGAGTGCTGCAAGTGCATCCCTTAACGCTTTAGGCTAATAAATTTGTTATTCCATACTGATCCTACCTTGTCCCTTTTGGTTACCGACACCCCTTCTCCGGAGGCAGACAGTTTGGTACCCAGTCAAGCTCTTTCTGACGTCTGATTTGGATGTTTTCAGTGTGTTTGAAGCAACTGCACGGGGGTGTGACGGAGTGGCCGTATACAACCAGTGTTGTGATCCCGGAAGAATGATAATAAAGTCACATGGTTTACGAAACATGACTGCGCAGTGCTGCATCTGCCAAGCCAGAGAGTTGACCACCAGAAGCGGTGTGCTGCATCCTTCAAAATAAAAGCATATTGGTTGTATCCAGGTTGGAAAACATGTACTTAAACGTTTAATTTTGAAAGCATAACCGCTTAGTCTATTTATTTTTCTGACGTCGTAAGCTTGACGCTTTTTCTCCACACTTGTTTGTGTCTGCTGAGATTTGTGTTCAATCCAAGTTTTTTTTCCATGTCTAATTTGCTTTAGGATGGGCTCGGAAATATGCCTTAATAAGAACGGGAAATCAGGTGTATCTCCAGAGCGCAAATAGCAGGATTTGTCACAAAGCGCACAGAGATAAGACAAAAGGATGCTGATGGACGCGTCATGGTTTGAGGACTGAACGAAAGATAAACGAAAATCAATAGGAGATTATCATGGCATGTTTCATATCAGCAAATGCCGAGCTTTGTCTCACTTAATCACTTGACCAAATTCCAACATGAGTCATCACAAACAACTACTGGAGATGAAAAGGAGAGATTAGACTCGTTTGAGAATGGCCAGGCCTGCCAGTAAGGCCCCAGTGCACGCTATTATGACGTTCCCGAATGCACTATTATGACTATTATGGCCTAGTGCACGCCTGTCACTACTTATGAAGCACACACACACACACACACACACCATTAGGCGTATATATTTTACCAACGATGTGCTGGATTTTACAGTCGAATGAGTTACTTGAGCTATTGTATTGGGAAAGAGGTAAAAGAGAAAGCTATCAGAACCATGGACAGCGCTCCGACAGGCGGTCAATCAAATCAATAAGCAGTGTTGGTGTAACGCGTTACTGTAATAACATTACTTTTTTCAGTAACTAGTAGTGTAAGGCATTACTCGTCTGGAAAATGGTAATATTATTACAGTTTTCCCGAGCTAGTTACTTGCGTTACATTTGCCAGTCACACCATTCATCACACACAACGCACACAACACACAGAACAGAAGGGAAGGGAGGGGGGCGTGAACGGAACAGTGATTGGTCTGGGTTTGGCACGAGGTATCATTTACCATCACCGATTGGTCGACACCCGGCAGCGGGCGGCAGAGCGGCACCCGCAAATCAAATGGGAAAAAATGGAAGCGTCAACAACACCAGAACATGTTACAGCAAGCACTTTTTCAGAAGAAGTTTCCCAGCAGCAGAAAGCTAGTTTCGACGGGTTAGTTTCTAGTTTAGGTTACTTGATTGCACAAGTACAGTTGTTTGTACTTATTTGTGCTAGACAGAGTTTACATTAAGGAATTTAATATTTGTTTGTACTTGATTGCGCAAGTACACTTGTTGCATGCATATCTATACCAGTATTGGCAAGGCCAGTCTGTTGTTGGCGTAATAAAGCCTCTAAAGAACACTCCTCCTTTGTCTGTTCTCCCTCCATCTGATGCATCTCAGGCAATTATAGAGTAATTAAAGTGACAGTGCACTTTCTGTCTGTGCATTTGTATAACCAAGTTGTAGCTAGCTGTAAATGGAGAGTTGTAAGTTGGTAATTTTCTATTTGTGCACTTGTAAAACAGAGTTGTCGCTGTAAATGGACAGTTGTAAGTTTGTGATTTTTTTTTTTGTAAAAGCAGCTGTTTCCTTTTGCTCCCACAGTGGCTCTGAACAACAACCAGCACACCAATGATTGACACCTGAAGGAATTTTTTAGAAATCAGCTCACTGACCAGACTGATAAAAAATACGGAGCCCCTCTGGTGACATTGAATGAAAAAAAAATAATGCGTGGCCACGAGATAGTAACGCGTGGCCACGCATTATTATCTCGTGGCCACGAGATAGTAACGCGTGGCCACGAGATAATAACGCGCGGCCACGAGATAGTTAATGCGTGGCCACGAGATAATAACGCACGGCCACCAGATAGTTACTGTAGTCATCCCACGCAGACTGTTGCTTTTATCATGGA
>OMKZ01042435.1:0-28197 GCA_900302535.1 Neoniphon sammara
TATTTTTAGTTACAGTAATTACTTTGTGTGTATGGATTCATTAGTTCTTCAGATAGTCACTTAGAATTCAGAATTCAGATCAGAATTCACTTATTATTATTATTATTAATATTAATATTATTATTATTAGTATTATTATTATTATTAATAATAATAATAATAATAATAATAATAATATCAACAACAGCAATAATAATAATAATAATAATAATAATAATAATAATAATAATGAAAAGCTCAACTTTAAAGAAGGGCTAGGTAAATATATTTCATGTCAGTAACACTGAGCATGTGAACACATTAAAAGATGTTTTCATGCACATTGATAATTTGATTTATTTGATATACCCAAATTATAAGTTGCTATTTGCAAACACCATGCTGTTTACAATAGTCTAATGCAATCAAGAGTGAACATGACCATATTATCTGGCAAGTAGAGCCATGCAAATACATTTTTTTAATTTCCATGGAAATATTTTTGCTTATAATAATTTGTAATTAATATAATAAATAATTTTGTTTTCTCTGATGGAACAAGAAACACAGGCAAGTTTGTCCCCAGTATGTTTGTCATCTGGATACAAACTAGTATTCAGGTACTCTGTGCATGTAAACAGGCTTAGCATGGGTTTTACTTTCAGTCCTTTTGCCATCTCAGGAGATGGGGGTGGTGAGATTTCTTTGGGGTAGTGACAGAGGGAGGAACAAGGCGGGTGGCGGTAGCAGAAGTTGACTATCAAGAGCCCGGGCACCAACAACCACATTCTTAATTACATTTGTCAGTGAACCAGAACACCTCTCTCACTCAAACTTGGGGGACATCAGACAGAGAGCGAGCCGAGCAGATGTCAGCAATGGCCTAACTACGGGACCATAATCATCACTGTGGCCAGGCCCAGCCAAAGCCTCCCAGCCCTTCAAAGACAATGGTGGAGGAGGGACATCAATCAGGATCTCAAGTCGTCTGCCGTGATGGATTTTAAGACTCTACTGAAGGGGGATATCCTCTTCAGAGGAAATAGAGGCCAGCAGGTCAGCCTTGTGGTCGACATGAAAAGAGGGAAGAAATGCAGTGTGTGTGTGTGTGT
This sequence comes from Neoniphon sammara, assembly GCA_900302535.1. Classification (NCBI taxonomy): domain Eukaryota; kingdom Metazoa; phylum Chordata; class Actinopteri; order Holocentriformes; family Holocentridae; genus Neoniphon; species Neoniphon sammara. The sequence goes on from OMKZ01042435.1 coordinate 1,092, forward strand.
GTGTGTGTGTGTGTGCCTATGTTAACTCAATGTAGAACCCCTAAAACCTCATTTTTAGTCCACATTTGAGGTGGAACATGTTTTTTTCTTTTTTTTTTTTTTTTTTTTTTTTTTTTTTTAAAGGTTTCAAGTTTATGTCTGCCAGGACATAATATTTTGTGAAATTATAATTAGGTGATTGTTCAACCAAAAAAACAAAAAAAACCCTTCTGTTTTCATTCCTTAAAGGGCCACTGTAACTGATGATAATAATAATAATAATAATAGTAGTAATAATAATAATAAGAAGAAGATAATAGTGTAATACCATATACCACGATACTGTGAAACCGTGATATTTTCTGAGAGTTATTGTACTGTGAAAATTTCATACAGCTGCAACTGGTACGATGCACTAAGCCATCGGGGCTCCCTGCCAGTAGCTGTAATTTTTAAACATTGTTTAAGTATTAAAGGGTGGATTTTTCCTTTAAACCACAGAGCGGTGCTCTCCACACACGTACACAGCACTCGGCTGTATACGCCTCTTTGTGTGGCCTGGCAGCTGAGGAAGAAACTTGAAGTACTTGGGCATCAGATCGAGGCAGGCGTCACGGAACTTCTTGATCCGCCAGTAGTAAATGAGGGGGTTGAGGGCCGACTTGAGGTAGCACAACCAAAGGAGCCACGTGCTGATTTGAAAAAAGTTGTCTTTGTGGTAGAACCCCATGCTGAAGGTCGTGACCAGACTGTAGGCAGTGAAGGGCGCCCAGCACACTGTAAACACGGAGAAGAGGATGAGGATGGTGGTGAAGGCACGGGTCTTGAAGCTCATGTCTATGTTCATCTGGAAGGGCTTCTGCAGGCTCATGAGGCCCAGTTTGCTGGCCTGGCTCAGACAGATGCTGTCTGGGTGGCTGTGGATGCGGACTGCATTGTGGCGGATGGTGTTCAGGATCCCCATGAACGTGTAGAGCATGACCATGAAAGGGATGAAGAAGAAGACTAGCATTAGTATCAACACATAGGCGTGGTAACCAGGCTCGCTGCTGTAGCCAAACACACACTGAGGGGCCCTGGAGGGGATCTGGAGGGACGGGTAACCAACAGCCAGTGGGAAGGAGATAATGAAAGAAAGTCCCCAGGTGACCACGATGAGCACTTTGGCTCTGCGTGGGCTCAGCTTGTCTTGTTTCTGGACAATAATAAGAAAACGATCTATGCTTATTATAAGCAGTATAGCCACGCCCTCAATCACAAAGAACCAAAAGAGCATGGCTGACACTCGACAGAAAACGTCTCCGAAGATCCAGTGTGTAGTAACGACAGTAACCAGAGCGAAGGGCATGTTCAGGATGGCCAGCATCATGTCCGCGAATGCCAGGCTTGCCAGCAGGATGTTGATGGCAGAGCGCATGGCGGATCTCTGGTAGACCATCAGGCAAACCACCACGTTTCCTAGGAGGGCCAACAGCAGGATGGCGATCATGATGATGCAGAAGACGACCTGGAGAGGCAGGCCGACGCCCTGCAGGCTCTCCTGGGCCTCCGCCGTGGGCGTGACCGGCTCTGGAGGCACCCGGGGGCTGTGGGAGGCGTTCGCCATGGAGACGTTCTCCATCGCCAGCCTCTTGGAAAGGTTCAGCAGCCCCGTAACGAGGCAGGAGAGGCTAGCGTTAATGTCCCCTGCCTCTGGAAGGGGAACAACAGTGGAGTGAACCATTCTTCCCAAGGGTAAACTGGCATCATCGCTGGCGATCTCACACTGAACATGACGCCGTGGGTGCAGATAATCTCCGCTCAACCAAACACACCAGCATCTTCGTGGCTTCGAGACCCTAAGAAGTACACACAAATTTAATCAGCACAAGTAAATCAGGTAAATCATGACACATTTTGGTGTTACTCGCATTATTACCCAATATTTCATCCCAACTACTCCAAAAAAGGGTTGAACAATGTGATTAAAAACAAACCAAAAAACATATTGCAATTATTTTGATAGATACTGCAATTGTGATATGATAAACAATTTTAGTGGGAATGACCATTTTTGCATCATAATTTTCATTTTCCCTGAAAAATCTATTAAAATGATGTGTTTTTGCTGGGATCTGTACCAAACATGTTTTCTTACATCTGGAGAAAACAATTTGGAGCCCACAGCATCTCTGTAACACCATGATATTTCATTTATAATTCTATTTTGTCACACATTTTACATTTACCACAAAGTTTCAGCTCCAACGATTTGGATATTAAACTTATTGCAATTTCGATCATATTTCACTGAACTGTTAAGCCCTGCTCCAATCGTTTTACTTATAATTGCTTTCGTTTCTCAAACTGTTACATCACAGCCACTGTGAAAGGGCATCCTGAAAGGCGATAAAGAGATTAAGACGATATCCTTTCCATCAAATTCCCTTTAGAGTAGTAATGAAGGAGACAGCGAGCCTGTAATGTACTCAGGGTGACATGGGAGGAAAGGCAGAAATGTCTCTGCCTTCCCCAGATTAACTCCACACATCAACATCATCTCCCTCCAACACACAAAAAAGAGACCCGTTCTTCAAAATGAAACATCATTTCAGTTTTTTGCCTCAGATGATTCAAGCTGACTGGGTGATGAATATAATGATATAATTCTCTTTGAACGGTGATTAGTAGTGACATGAGAGAGAACAGTGGTTGGAGGAAGAAAGTGTTTGAACTGCAGCTATTTCTGATTAGTAAACACACAAGCTGCTGCCCACACAACACAGGAGCTCATCACTATTCAGTTTAGTCCCCAAGATGTTAATTTTGCATGCACCAAAGCATTACTGGTACAATTATGGTGTTTTGATTAAAAGGTGAAAACTTAAAGTAATTTATTCCAAAATTTGTCCAAAGAAACAGCAATACACCACATACTGGAATAATGATGCTACAACACTGCTGCACTCACTGTAAGTCACTCTGGCAAACATAAACCGCGTTAACTGGAAATAGACAAAAAAAAGTCTTAAGTTTCTGCCTCAAAATGTAATTATAAATCACATTAAAGTGTCTTTTTTTAAAACCTTGCCAGTACCCGACAGCCAGTGTTCAACTGGGGACAAGTCAATACTGCAATAAAAACCCTTATCACTTGTATAAACACTGGGCGCTGTTATTTCAAGACTGGCTGGGATCATTTACAATGGCTAAGTGGCAAATGTCAAATAGTAAATGTGCAGACCATTCTGTACAAAACGATGGCTTTAAAGGAGCCCATCTCCCAGCCGTTAAAAAAGAATGCATTTTCACACAAATGAAGCTTCGTCGTCTCTATTTTTGGTCATAAGTGGGCGAGAAAATAGAGCAAATACAATTACAGGCAATTATATGTGCTACGCAGGTGTTAAGATGTTAGTCCCTGTTTCATATGGCCAGGATAATTAAAGCACAGGTTGGCTGCTATTCTGATACCAGGGCCCAATCCCATTCCCCCCCTTTGGCCCCCTACCCCTACATTCTGCGCGTTCCCATGGAGGGTAGGGCGTCCCGTTTCCCTTTAGCAATATTGTAAAATCCGTTGGAATATCTTAATTCGATGTAAACACAATGAAATATGTAACTAGTTCTTTATGACAAGGATTTCACAAAAATCGCTATTCACAAAGTCAACAGAGCCTCGTTTAAATGGCGATGTGCACGTGGCACTATAGTTTATTTACATAACCAGCTTTTGAAATGTGACAATTAAGATCCAGAGATGAATTTTGCGCACTTCCCCGCTCCTCTGATATCAGTGAAGGGCAGGACGATGAGCGTGATTTGCTTACAGGAACCGCTGTCCTGTCCTGTATGTCCTGTATACGGGTGGTGTCCCATTTCCTAGGTAACCAAAACTAGGGGTAGGGCCAGGGGTAGGGAATTGGGATTGGGCCCTGGGTAAGTAGTAATTAAACAGACAGCAGAGAAATAAGCATATTATTTTATGTCACTGAGACAGTCAAGGAAGAAAAAGCTGCATTAAGGAGATAAACAGGGTGACAGCAGTGAAGCTGGGAAGACTGTGGTTTATTCATATGGTGATGACAAGCATATTGTCTGCTGCAATTACCCACAGCTTCGTAACAATGAAGGCCGAGTCAATGAAAGCAAATAAGAAACAGTCTTAATCTAGGTCTACTTCCTGCTCTGCTCACTTAACATCCCTACATGCCACATTTTCTAGACAGAACGCTTTTTTCGAGGGAAACCAAATATGTATTGTGGAGCAGTCAACAACAACGGGGGAGATAATAACACATCTGTTTCCATTCCGTTCAGCCAGAGTGACCTAAAAACGATACAAAAGCCTCTTCAACCTCCAAGCAATGATGTAAAGCTGCATTAAAATGGATGATTGGGCACTTAGGGTTCTTAAAGACCAGGAATTGTGGCAACGCAATCATGTGATGGAGAACTGCAGGGAGAAATGGATTGAGAGCTTTTCATCCAGATACTGCATCCCTGAAGGAGGAAGTGTATTTACACTGAAATGGTCACGGGTAGCCCCTCTTGTAATTCAGTGTTTATGGCAATTATAACCTGTAAGAAGGTACCGGATCTATTTTCCGTGGTATTTCAAAGTTACTTGAACCCTTGATAATGTGTCAAATGACACACTGACAATAACAGTGCCAGTAGTATCTGCATCAACATATATAGTGTTTTTGTTCATTTACCAAAGCAGTAACTGATGGACAGTTGTATCAATTCCTCAACATAAACAGACAAATATAAGAACATCTTTGGCATTGTGCTGAAACGATTGGTCGATTAATCAGTTGGTCGACTGGCAGAAAATTAATCATTACAATTTCGCAACAGGATTAATCTTTTTAGTCATTTATCAAGCAAATGTCCATGTTTCACTAGACAAATCTGAGATATGCTTACTTTTATCCATTCATATCATTACAAAAAATGATAATTTGTGGTCTTTTATCTGCTGGTCAGACTAGGGAATTTGAAGGTTTTGGGCACTAATCACTTCCAATGAGCATTTGTCATTATTTTTTAAATGTACAGACAAATTGATAAACCACTTGTTTGAAAAAAATAATAGTTTATTCAACAATGTAAATAATCATTAGTTGCAGCCCTGGTGTAGGAAGAGGTTTATTTCTACAGTATAATACACTGAAACTGTAAGGGCCAGATTTGCAGGTGTGAATTAAACTTAAGTCCTATGCTACTAACTTAATTTCAGTTCAGATCTTCCATAAAGAGATATCTTAATTTGTGCCTGCATTCAAGTCAAATATTTCAGGTGAAGGTTTTTGTGCATTTTATCGACAAGGCTCATATGGTCAACAGAAATGTAGCATCTACCTTCACTTTTTAAGTCAATACTGAAAAGATTTCCTTATAACCAACAGGAAGTGACCACAGACAGATGTGGGTGTTATGTTGTCATTAGGAGTTTGACACTGATTTTTAGTCAAAGAAAGACATATCCAAGCATCTACACAATCTTCTAGCCCTAATGTGTGATTATGTTGTGATGTGAGCTTAGATGTGTCCAGCAATGTGGCCCAAATGTCTAGAAAATCAGTGCCAAATACAATTACACTTGATTCAAACCAGGCAGGCCTTCACTTGATTAACCTCGAAGTTGGTGCGATTAAGGCCAACTCGAAGACTTCTTCACCGCTAGCTGTCTTACATTTTCACAAAAAATAATTGGGAATTTGTGGAGTCTGGGGATTTGTATTTTCCAACAAAATGGTTGAGGCGAGAGCCAGTGGGCTTCATGGAGAGTTCACCTCTGGACAACGACAACAGTGAGGCCACAGATATGTTTTTTAACTTCGGGCTTTCGCAAATATGTGTGATATCAGGGCATTTAATTTTATTGTCGACAGCCCTGGGTCATTTTCAGATGTTTTCCCTTTGATATTACCTGCTTCATTCTCCCATGTTGAAGCCCAGAGACGGTTGAAGTGGTGAAGCTCAGTCCTCCAAATGGTGCATCTCGCCGCCCAAATGCTTTCTCCTCTTTGTAGTCAAGACATGGAGCTAAATCAGTCGTTATCCTAACCGAAATCAAAGCAAGCCGATGCTCACTTATTAACTAAAAAAATACAATCAAATATGTACGTATTTCAGCAGCAGTGCGACAATCGCCGATGCTCTTTCCTCCTACACAACTGAAAACCGTAAAGTGAAATCGGCATCTGGTTTAGTCTCGGATCACTCTCGCTTTGTTTCCAAGGGAGCGACAAAAAATCAACAGTGACTGATTCGGCGGTTTGGTTTAATTTAAATTAATGAAGAGTCTTTCGCTTTTCCAGGCCACTCTTTCAGTCTTCCCTTCCTACAGTTGTGAGATTTGAGCAGCCCATCCTCCAGTGCGAAACATACCACACAATCTATGTAGCCTAGATATTACTACGCTGTACTTGCTGTCGGGTACCAGCGCCAAGGCAGCCAGAGTTAACACGCGCAGCTTCCTGTTATTACTTTCAAAATAAAGCCCTTCTCAAAGGTGCTGGCGCTCTTTGAGTAACACAAGGTACAAATGTCAAATTATGGAGCTCAGTTTCTCGTTTTTGATATCAATATAAATACTTCTTTGGATTGACTGGGCATCCTATAGATAGCAGGCATATTCTCCTAGTGTTACTAATCTCATTTGTCAGTCGCAAATTGTCAATTTTGAAGTAAACCGCTCCATGGCACAAAATTTTATCATCCTTATGACAGCTCAATTTTTACTCCGCATTTAAGGCAACGATGGACAGGATTTTTTGTCTCTCCGTACATGTAATTTTTAATGCTTTTATTTTTAAGACAATCGCAATGCTTCCGGTCTTCCTCGTGTTTTCTGTAGCTACCTTGACTCAGCTCTGTCGTGTGATAACTGACACCCACACAAACCAGTAGCATGGGCAAAAGTGGACATGTTTGTAGGGATGCGCCCACTTGCAACGTTGTCCAATGGAAACAGATCCCAGTGGGAAAGGGGGCGTGGCCTGGCTGGCGGAAGTGTTCTTTTTGGGCACGTGCGTGGGGAGAAATATCAAACGTTACACCTATGGTTACACCTTAAAACATTTAGAGGTTAGTTACTTTGTTCCGTGTCTGAATAGGCAATGCTAATTCTGCTATATTCTTAAGTATAAATACAGCATTTAGGAGTCATGGCTAACTAAACCCATTCTGCAAATATTAATTTTCTCATACATAAGAAATACATTTCACAAATTTTTTGTGTATCATGTCATATCATGCATAGAGCTGCCGGTTCCATTAATGCAATCTTGGTCAGTTAATCCTATTAATAAATTTAAAAAACAACAAACAAACAAACCATATAAATGTGAATAAGTTCAGAGATATGTTGTAAAGTATATCAGAACTGACCAATATGTTGTTTTACATGTAAAATGACACATGGAACATATACTTTGATCAAAACATTTCCTCCCTATGCACAGTTACCAACACATATCTACAAGTGTACCTAAAACATTTTAGCCACCCCAAATATTTTCCAGTGAACATAATTTGCATTTACACATACCTTTCTGCACATAAAGTCAAATATATCCAAAATGCATTTTTCTGTGTGGGGAACAAGATGAATATAAGGATTTATGATATGAATCTACTGTTAGCCAATATTAATTATGCCTCTTCAGTTTTTTTTGGCAATAAGGCTGAACAGCAGAAAGGTCATTTGCTGTGTTTCATGAGTTTAGGCAGTGCCGACCCTGTTGCAGTAAACACAGTATTTAGGATTCTGAAACAGTTTGCCTATGGTATATTTACTGTGTCTCTACAGTCTTGACCATTTCAGAAACTACATAACATAAAAAGTTCTCTCTCTGTCACGTTACATAGGATGCTCTATAGCATGACTGTAAAAACAACTGAAATAATGTTAAAGACTCAATGCCTAAAATAAAGTCTTTTATTAAAAAAAAAAAAGTGTGCGTATATGCAGCGAATCAGTGCCAGTGTCATAAATGCCATAACACAATTGTTACCGTCCCAAAAAAGTTCACTTCTTTAGATATACTGGTTCCTTCTGAAATGTGAAAGCTCGAGGAATTTTAACCTTGTGAAATAATGAGCGATTTCTGCATTAAATGCTTCTTAATGACTCAGCTGTAAGTGAAACACAGTACTATGTGAATTTTTACACCTTTGGTCATACATATTCCATTCCTTATTAACTGCATTGCAATAGCACGTCCATATGAACTGATAACACCCAGGTGAAATACTGAATCAACTCCCTATTCTGTGACGTCCCATTGAAATGTCATAGCTTTCTTAAAAATAAATCAAACTTTGTGGGTGGGATCATTTTAAATTTGAGCAACATCTGCACATTTGTATCTGTAAGATGATGCATTTGGGGGCAAAAAAGTGCCATAAACTTACACTGAGGACATTGAGGAGCATATCTAACCTGGAGAGTAGACACAGAGAGACTGAGACATCAAAATGGTTGGTATCACGACCTTAGCTCCTGCCTGTTGCATTTTCCATTCAGTAAAATCTTGTTTCCCTGTGTAACTGGATGGATAAGAGGATGTAAATGACAGACGACACCCTAGAAAATTATTTTTAAACACCACACATTCTGTTTTCCAAGAGACTCTGAATGTTGTCAGGCTACCTGATACATACAGTCACATAAATGACAACATCCAAATCAAAATGGACTGCAACGGAGACCAGACACACCTCTGTAACAAATACTGCATACAGAAACTGTCCTGCTTAAGTAATGATTAAATAAAAATGCTGAGGTTAACAGCTTCACATGAATTACCTTTCACTGATCATGTTGAACAAAAATGGCTATGTATAATTCAAAATAGTGTCTATCTTCATTTAGACAAATACACAGACAGCCTAGACTCTTTCCTGCCTTAACCGTTTCAAAATGGAGCCTTGAAGCAGGCCACAATCCCACTGAAATCTATTCACGTAAATAAATAAACCAGATAATTATTGGCTTGTGTCTGCCGTTAGACAAAAACATCTTCCTATGAATCCTTTATCTGCTTAGCGTTTCCAGTCTTGGGCGGTATGATTTTAACCTCGAAGGGGATGAAGAACTCTAGAAGGGCTTTTGTGTCTTTCAAGTCAAGGGAATACTCCTGCGCGATCTTTTCCACCGTCCATGTCTGAGGTTCGCGCTTGTGGCTGTTGAGGGCTTTCAGAGCCTCGACCAGGGACAGCTTGCCTTTGGGAACGTCTGTAATCTCCACCAGGCCGTACGGGTCGGCGGGTAAACTGTACTTCAGCTGCCTGCGCTCCTCCTCTGGCTGCACAGGCACTGGCTTTGGTGCCTGTGTGAAGATCAAGCGTAAGAAGTGAGTTGACAGTACTTAAGAAACTGTTTTGTTTGTACAAAAATACTTAAGAAGTAGAGTATTTGTTATACCACAAGTGACATTTGAGGAACATGCTCCTTCTGTCTTCCTCACAACCAGCTGATAGCACACACTCCCATTAAACTTTTTAATTCCCATGTAGTCACAAACTTCAAGGCTGTCAGAAGGTATTATTATTCATGTTGTTTGCAAAAACAACATTGAAACTTTGAGGGTTTTTTTGTACTGTTTAATGTTTGGAAAGATAAACGAGTTTGAGTTCAGCATGTTCTTAATTTTACATAAAATTGTATGAGAAGAAGGAATAATCATGCCGCAGTAATTTGTAATGCTCCTCTCTGAAGGATATTGGCTGAGAGACACAAACTATGAAGCACAACCCATATATCTTTCCATGCAGTTGCTGATGGTCCACTGTTCATGTTCCTCCAACATGGTGCAGCCTTGATCTGTCATATCCAGGCAATCAGACTTAGTTATTGGAAAGGGACTGAGCAAGAGGACTACAATAACACAATTACAATATTAAATGTGATTATTCCTCTGTCATCTGCGTCAGTCACTGGCATCAGGGAGAACTACAATACATCTACATATGATCTAATGTAATGATAGCCCTTTGAATTATGGCATTAGAGATGGGCAAGCAACATGAGCTCATTCAAAATGGTTATCCTTGATTCTTCTTAATGGGAAATATGCACTATTATCTAGGCGGATGTACACGATTTTCACTGTAGTTTCACTGTGGTACCACGTCTAGCAGAATGAATTGGTTCATATTTAACCTAAAACCTATGAAACGGATCCAAAAACATAAAACCAAGCCTTTTCCACATCTGACCTCTTGTGTCACTGGATCTGTCGACTCCACATACACAGACTTCAGAAGCGTCAGAAAAGGGTCGTTTTTCTGATGGATTGGATCTGCTGCCTCCGCGGCTGAAAGACAAAACAAGTTCGTTAAAATACGCTCTCAAGGTGTTCCTGAAAGCCTTAATCTGCGTGTCCAAATCTGAGGAACAACCTGGGCTGACCCCGACGAGACTGTTACACAAGTTGAAGCAAATGATGAGACACTTTCCCCCACTCACCTTCAGAGCTGCGGGCAGGGGTCGCAGCGGTGCCCGGGTGTCGGGGCGCTGCTGTCGGCTTCTCCTTCGAGATTTCCCGCAGTGTTCGGTTTTCCAGGTTAAAATTCCTAAACATACGCGCAACTCGTGCCCCCATGTTTGACATGTTACAAAATCCGAGAGCAATAAAGGTTATACAAAGTTTCGACGGCGATCGAGAAGGTTCATTCGCTAACGGAAAGGCAATTGGAACTAACAGCGACCCCAAGTGGTTGGAAGACACAACTGTAGCTACCAAAAGGAAAAGGGAAGTAGCTGTTCGTCCAGCAGATGGCAGCATTTAATATGCTGTTTTATCAAGCAAGTACGCCGTCACATTTTTTTAATGGTAGTTTGTTTTGGGAAATTACAAACCGAGTTTTTGGCCTGTTTCTACGAGGCTAATGTTTAGGCTAGCTCTCAGTTTGACCTGATTTCAACATGTCTGCTTACCGGCACAAATCTCAATTTTTGGCTCAGTGTGGCTCCATTTATTGTTAACATGAAGGAAATAGACTGATCAGTGCTTCCATTCAGACATCTGTCTAGAATGGGGCTAGACAACTTCAGTCAAGTCATTTTTTACATAAGGGAAAACTATGGAGCACATCTGGCAGTGATTATCTGCTCGATCAGCACAAATAACCCACTGCTCTTTTCTGTAGAGAGAAATGGAAAGACAAGTAATTTCATCCAGCCATAAGTTAGTTGCAGTCTTGTGTGCTAGAAAGCCAAAGCAACAGAAGACCTTGTTTTGATGTTTCTCAGTTACCTGAGAGAGCTAAGCATATGAGTTAGGGCTTTTTTTTCTTTTCTTTTTTGTATTCTTGACTCCTGACAAGAAATCTGGTCAGTATTTTACAGAGGGAGGTCCAGAGTCCTGAGGTTTATTGATAAATTTCAGTGATGTATTTCAATTAAAACTATCAAGGCCAGCCATTTATGTAGGAGAAAAAAGGGTTTGATTTTCTCCAAGGATTTTCCAGGCCTCTGGGAGGCTCTCATCCAGAAGGCCTGATAAAAATCCAACACTAGAACAGACTTCAGTTGCTAGATCACTGATACTAAAAGCAATAAATAAGGCAAAGATCTAAACTAGTGCCCTGATGATAGACAAACATGCAAAAGATAAAGGCTGTGATACAAGATTGTAAGATAAGAAAATTAAACACCAAAATGCTGTGAAAATAAGTTTATTCAGTAGAGGACAAAATACAGCAATAGTCTCTGATTGGTTCTTTGCCATGGGAGTATTTAGTATTACTGGTTATCATTTCTATGAGATGTTAATTTAACTTGATGGGAACCCAGTGGGTTTAATAACACTGGGGGCTAATTTATAAGACAGCTCAATAGTCTTGGAAAATGAGGAGTCATGTGTGTCTAGACTGTGTTTACTTGTACAATTTGTGCTATGAAACTTTGATCTCGCCAGCGTCTCGCCAGTATTGTGAATGACTAAGAGTACGACTTAACAGTGTTTAGAAAGTCATCCCTGTTACAGTGCTGTTATTGTCTGACTGATGAAATAGCTGCATCCCTGCCAGTAAGGTAAGTAAGGATTATTTTTAATAACAGATTCTGTATATTTGTACTGCATCACTTTTGTTGCTTTAGCTCCTTTCCGACGCTTAACTGGTGCCACTGCTTACCAGGTCAACGTGCAGACATGTCTCAGAGGAAAGTAATACAAAATAAAATGTCCTCTAAGCCAGTACGACTAGTGAACAACTGCTGAGCTGTGCTTGGTGAACATCAGCTTACTGCAGTATACCTTCATGGGCTCTACATCTGATCATGTCCATGCTCACACATTCACCAAACACAATGACGATGCACACCTATGCTTGTAGTAATTTTAATTACAAATGGTAAAAAATAAGACCACAAAAATATATCTTGTTTTCACATATATACATTTATATGTATTCCTAAAAACTATGTAGACATGACAAATCTCAAGTACTGACGGTGACGACTGCATTTTAGTGGCTAACCTTGAGATCTTTGATACAAGGCAGGACTTCTCAATACTGTACAGGACAAACTTCACACAGACTCAAATCTACAGCTCCACAGAAGCTTTATATGTCAGAGGTGGTCTGGTTCAATCTTGGCAATTTATCAATTCCTATTTGGAATCAATTTTTTTTTATTTTCCTGAACACCCATTAGGTAGATTTGGCTCAGACTGAGGTGTAGGGTGCGTTTCATCCATCGTGATTAACAGGACAGCAGATCTACAGATGGATGATCCCTTGTCACCCACTGATGATGTTAACACTGTGTGCGAGAGCAAGAGGAGTAGAGGTACAGTAAGATGAAACTGTCGATGAGAAGGATGGCATAGAAACATCGCTGGGTGTGCAGGCTCCGCCCCCTCTGGAAGCGAGTCAATAGCACAGCCAGGAGCAAGAAGAAGGTGACTATGTTCAGGATGAGAAACAGTCTTATGTAGGAGGCTGTGCTGGAGAGGCCCTCGCTCCCAGCGGTGGCCACCATGTGAACCTCCTTGAATTTGCGGCCCTTAACAAAGCCCCCCTTCCTGTTTTTGCGGCCGTCTGCATAGTCAATGAAGGCCCGAGTGTCCCCATCTCCCTCCTCAGGGCTGTCCTCATACATTCGCTTAGAAGTCCTCTGTCTCTCCTTCTTTTCACTCACCTCAATCTGTGCAAAAATGTCAGGCAGGCTCTCAGAGAGCTTTTCCCCAAGGTTTACTTTCTTCCCCCCTTTCCCTTTGCCCTGTTTCTTCGACATGGCAAACATTTTCTCGATCACCTCCTCTGTCTTCTTCTTGTCTGACAACTGGAGGAGGCGCTCTGCAGTCTTGCGGAAGCTGGCAGTGTTGAGAACCCGTCCCAGGATGTGTCTCTCCATTTGCTGGAAGACAGGCTTGGCGTGCTGGAGGTTGTCCTCCATCACGTTGACGTATTCCTCTACTTCCTCCGGCGAGCTGTCCGTCACAGCTGCCTCCTTCTCGAATACTATCTTCTTGTGGTCCACCAGCACCATGGCAAACAGAGGCTTGCTGGTGACCTCTCCAGTCAGCAGGTAGATGGTGTAAGAGTGTTCTTTGGTGGCCAGGTAAATATCGACTCTCTGGTCGTCGCCGCGCAGGCTGAAGCTCTGTACATCCACCCCCGGCCCAAAGAAAATGTAGGCTACCCTCGTGTGAGGGTACCTTAGTGGCATTGTCACATTCACATAGTTAGAGCCATTATATGGGTACCCACGAGGGTAATTCCAGTACCCAACCACCCCTTTGTTACTGAAGCCTGTGTCATCCATCCAGAACATCTTATACATGCTCTCACCATGTAATATAAATGCTCCATGCACACCGTCTATCTTCGTATCTCGGAACGGCAGCTCCGTGTTGTGAAAGAAAGTGCTCATTGCCCTGGTTGGACTGTCTGGATCCAGGTGTATGTGGTCCACGAGGAGCAGGAGCTGAGGATGAAGGAGCAGCAGGTTCCTCTGAAAGCTCCTGATCTTCAGATCTGGGTTATAAGCGGACCTTCCCTCCCCACGGATGAACACCATCCCCTGTCTCTCCATAGCAGCTTCCACCCTGCCCTGGGCGTCAGCTGCCAGCCCCACCTTGTACTTCAACCACTTGGAGTCACAGGCTTCCGTGACCTGGCCAGCCCATGGCTTAAAGCAGCTCCCTGAGACAGCCGGGCCAAACAACACCGCATTGTTCAAGAAAGTGTATTTAGGTCCATACAGTGCCTCAGTGATGAAGGGTACACCATTGGGTGCGAAGGTGAAAGTGTTCTGATCAGGGTGCTCATGTCCAGCGTTAAAGTTCCTCCACCCTTTGATCCAGTCTTTGTACTTGTTCATGTGGACGATATCGAAAATGGCGCGTCCTCCCAGCTTTCCTGACTTGAAGGAGAGAAAGGAGCGGTTGGTGTCTGCAGGTAAAGCACTGCCGTAGGTGACCACTCCCCAGTCCTCGAAGTGGTGAAGCTGGGACGTCCCAAAATCTGAGGGAGGCTTGGGAAGCAGGCCTGGGTCATACCTGCAGAATTGAGATCAGAGGTAACGCTTATCAGGTTGCAAACACATTGACATTGAATTAAAATTTAAAGGAAAAATCCATCCTTAGATAGTCTCATGTTTGTGCTGTGGCTCATGGCTGCAATGCATTCTGGTCTATTGAAGGTACTGTTAGTGGAAAAGTTGGAATCTTTGCCTTTTCTAGAATGGATTTCTCCCTGTGTGATTATTTTACTTCAATGCAAAATGGTGAGTAGAAAAATAAACTCTTGCTCTTTGTTTTTGATGGATTCACACCAAATCTGATAATGTTTTAGATCACTAAAACATGTTTTGTTACCAAACTTTATTGTAGTTGTGGACATAACATCACGTCATCTGTGCTTGGCCAGTTATCCTTGGGAATAAGAAATACACACCACCAAACAAAATAGAGAAATATGAGGTACATCACTAATAGCTGTTTTTAAGTGTTTTGGGGAGGATTTTTCCTTTAAACAGTAACCTGCTGTTTTGCATTATATTGCATTGTGTTAGTAAGACCCCACTCAAGGACTCACCAGATGAACTCTGTGTGAAGGGTGCACCATCGCTGTCCTTTGCCAGCCTGTCCTGGCCCGTCTGTCACCCTGTTTTGGTGAATTAGATTTGCCAGCCAGTTTCCACTGCCGTTACGCATCACGTAGCGGTCCAGGAAAACCAGCTGGCTCTCCGGCCCGTAGAACCAGTTGTAGTTGGAATCAGCGATGGCGACGGTCCTCTGAAACCCTGGTGGGTAAGGGTCAGAGATGCATGTTGATTGTTTTACAGTTCAAACACAGAGAGAGAGAATACCTACAATAGTAGCCATTCATGCACATTTCATGAAGAAGGTCTTGACTTTATTATCATAAACGTTGAGAAAATATGATTTGATAGCTCACATCCTGATAAAATTACTAGTGTTTGATAGTTAGGGGTGAAAATGTACATAATTATTATTCTTAATAATGCTTGGGTTCTGTGCAAAATCCTTCACACTACATAAGCAACATTTTTTTTGCTTGTCATAAACATAAAAGTAAAAGTGAATGATTCTACCGATGTTCACATTCATTTTGTTAACAAAACTTTGCAGAGAACTTGGAGAAATGCCTCTTAAAATTAAGTTGTAACACATATTAGTACTACGACTAATAGTAAATGATTCATGAGCCAAAAAAACACAGCAATTAAAATCAGCATACACACGCTGCAAATCCACATGCTTGTGGTTTCTTGTTCTAAGGAGTGTCTCTTTACACCATTCTAGCAGTGAGCATGATTAAACACTGAATGAACAAATTCCCCAGAGCAATTATTTCAGGATTTGCAATAGTATTATTGTAGGTTAAGATGGGTTACTGGCAATGACCTAGTTGATATTATCAGCGTTTCCAACATTCAAAACCAGCCCGGGGCTTTGGTGTTAGGCAGTTTTATTTTTATTACCATCCACTTCCTGTCAACTGTGTGTACACACAACCACACACCAACACATAAAAACAAATGCACACACACAGGCAGTGAGCAGAGAGCAATCATCCACACTGCTAAGGGGGCAGTTTAGGATAATCTGTCCTTGTCTTCCTGTCTGAGAGGAGAAAGCTGCCACTGTGGCTCCAGATCCGAGGCTCTCCTGGCTGATGTAATTAGAGGTGCTTTCTGAAAGCAGCAGTGCCGCCCAGCCACAATACAGAAACTGTTGGCAGGGGGCTGTGAAATGTCCAAGCCTGACCTGGGGGGCCCCTCCTCTGCCGCTGCCCTCCCCCTGACCTTCAGACAAGCCTTCCAGGACAGACAGGAGAGGAATGGCACAGATCCCTGCCGGTCTCAGCGCAGCTTTGAAAGGCATCCAGGAAGGTAATAACTGCACGCATGCATACCCCATATCAGCGCACAGGAGAAGCTACTCTCTTGTGTGGTGCCCTGGGGTTATATTCATGACCAATCTAGTATAACCAATGGGATCCTTTGGCACAGAGCATGCTAGGAGCTAGCCAGATGTGTCAGCCATTCATAGCCAAGTAAACACTTACTCACAGATTGTTGACTCAGCCTCTATTTGGCTTTCTTAATATATCCACTTCATCAAGAGTGTATCATTCTGCAACACCAATTTCACAGCTTCTCAAGAGTGTTTCATCGTGACACACAATGTGACATTTACCAGGCAGGATGGTCCTGTACAGGAAGGCAAAGTGTTTCAGCAGCCAGGGGTGGTCGAAGTGGCCGATGGCGAAGTGACGCTGCACCAGGAACATGTACTGGAACAGAGAGCGGGTGGTGTAGGTCCCATAGGCCACTCCTTCATACAGCGAGCCGTCTGTCACGTCCTGCAGGAGGACCATGGACTTCTCCATGATGGACAGGACCTGCTTAGTCCAAAGATAGGCCTCCTGAAGATAACCTGAAACATAAGACAGATCAAATGGTTTCAGATGCTAATAAACACTCTAAGATCCCCGGTAAGATCTTAGGTAGGAAATGCATTCAACATGTTTATTGTCATGTTATGTAACCAAAAATTAAGCATGTTTACTAAGCAAACAAAATATTGGGTACCTTTAAATTTGACGTTACATAGGAAATTTTGCATGCAGCAAGTTACAAATGACAATAAGATAACTTATAAATTCAATGCCCAGGAATCATGTAATGTGATGTCAGTGAACTGCACACAGCATGCTCTACCAAACTGGTCAGTCTGTGATCACTTAATACCAAAAGTTTTTGAAAGGCAAAGGTTGCAGACCAACACCATACAACAAGGTGCCCAGCAGACCATTTCATTTATGGTTTTGCACAAACTGTGAGAGCACAGTAATCCTTTTTTCGTGAGTGCTTAGATTATTGAGAAAAAGAGACTTTGCATTACAACCCATCCTGTGTCAGTAGATAGTGTTATGTCACTCATGTTTATTCTTCATAGAATTAATGAAAATCAGCACAACAGCAAACAACGTCTTCTTGGTCTGTTACATAAAAACAACTCTTAACTGTTCCTTCCACTCACAACATTTAGCTGCGGGTGTGGAAAGTATGACACCCCGCACTACACCATGTATGCGCTCTCTTTCTCTCTCTCTCTCTCTCTCTCACACACACACACACACATACACACACACTAGATCACACACATAGAGTTTACTATGAGAACAAGTGACCACATAAACACTCCAGCCACAGTTCATTGAGGAATCCCGGGGCCGCTGGTGGTGGCTGCTTGGCACCCGCCCAGTCGACCGGGCCCGCCCACTGGAGCTGTCCACGCCAGTGTTTGGTTTGGGTTTGGGGACTGGTGGCCTACACAGAGCAGGTATTTACCATCAAACAGGAACTCTTGGCACACAAAGACCACATTTACCCAAACAGCGCTTCACTCGCGCTCACGCTCCGGTTCCACACTTCAGAGCAGCGCAGACTTTCCGACTGCTCAGTCATTTTCCCCCTAAGCAATATTAATATTATATAAGCAATTAAGTTAAATCCTTGCTGCAGCTTTATCAATTTATTGGGGAAATATACAAAGTTTGTCGGTGTCATGGACGCAGCTCTCTTACCATTTTTATATATCTAAGGTGGCTCCAGAAACTGGTTCAACTCTCATGTTTTGTTAATTGCTTTCACTTCCTTGTTGTTTTACGCGGTGCTCTACGTGTAAAAATAATTCTGATTTCAAAATTAACCTTTTTTTTTCTTTATACTGTATTAAAACCTTGTGGACAGAAAATGACTGAGGTTTTAGCGACCCCTTTTGCCACAAACTGGGCCTATATATGTTGAATACATGTATAACTTATATATGACCAACATATTGTCCTTATATGGTGACATATTTGTACCTATACCTGCTCAATATGCATGTAGCAGCTGGTGACACATGTATTTGTGATATGTTAGACATGCAAATATACATGTATATCTTTATGTATGAAAATATGCCAAATTCAAGCATGTTTCATATATGGTTATTTAATATGGACATACCGTATACGCCATATATGGAGGTTCCTTATATATACATACTATATATTACATTTCTACATGGGACAGCAGAAGTAGAGCTGGGTAGTTAGCACAAGCAGAAGATCCAAGGAAAAAGACGTCACAGTCCTGCTCACTGTCCTGACTGTGATCTCTGAGAAGTGCAGAGCAAAAAACACCACAGTGATGAGCACTCAGCATCAAACATGTCATCGAAAATCCCCGCAGAAACGAGGATCTCAAGGATTACTACTCCAGCCCACATTAAAAGTAAAGCACATACCAGACAACCTGCGTCACATACATGTACAGCACAGTAACACTGGTCTCTGGTCCAACTTCCTCTGTTCTCCCACAGTCTAATAATGTGGCTAGTTTACCTAATGACTAGCAGAGGGGATAATGCTGCTGTCGTGCTGAGGGCTTAGGCCGGCTGTCTCCCATGCTGTTAGTCAGGGTGCTGAGTCTGGAGACCCAGAGCCTCCATCAGCGCAAATTAGTGTCCCACACTTTGAATTCTGCAAACTGAGCCTGCCTGTTAACCCTTCAGAGAACCATTACCCCCTCGTCCAGAGGAATGTGAAAGGTCAAGGGATTTGGTGTTTCCAATAGTGCTCTTCAAGTCGCCTTTGTCTTCCTTCATTTGTTTGCAGATCAAACTAAAATAACATTAAATTGCAAATAAATTATTAAAAAGTAATTAAATATCAAATATTTACTCAACAATATGTGATGAAAAGTCTCCTAAGTATTATTACATGCTGGTTATTAATTCAGTAATAAGTGTAAATGCAGTTGAGTGGATGGGATTAAAATGGATAATTTAAGACTTAATCCAAGATATTCTCTTTACTACGATGGATATTTTGAAATGATATGATTTACACCCTGCTAAATTCAAATGAACCAGAACTGAAACATTCAATTTATCACAGTAAACATTACAATTTTACTTCTTCTGTTTTCCTTTTTCTCCCTGCTGTATTGTATTTTTGCTACTGCAGCAACCCAATTTCCCCACAGGGATCACTAAAATTTCATTGTATCTTAAACTGAACTCTCTCTTCACTGTAACTACAGTGAAACTGGACAGTAACTGTAGTCGGGGGGTGTTTATGGGGTTACTGATCAACACCAATGGCTCAACACTTACTTTTAATGAGAGCTGAGATTTCTGGCTTTTAGAACTCATTTTCTGGCCTGTACTCTGTTTTGAAATTAAGTTGTTGTTTTTCTTAAATCATTTCTGCCAATCAGAGACTATAAACTGACCTGCTGCAATTTCTTGGTCACCGATAGAGGTCAATACATGTCATGAATTAATTTTTGCTCCTTTGAATTAGAAATCGTAATATAAAAATAACTAACACTGTGGGGATCAGGGTAGGAGCAGCAGCTGTCTCAAAATTTTATGCATTTTCTTTTACTGTCCAACAGTAATATGTGAGCGGGCGAGCCGTTATCATAAATTGACTTTACAAGCCTCTTAATAGCGTCTCAAGTCATTTCAAATTAATCTGTGCTTTTCCCGGTGAACGCCCGGCCTGTTTTCATGACACATACACACAAGTCAATAACATGCGTCCTACATTCAAAATACAAAAGAGAAATGCACGTCATGTGTTGTTTTGTGACATGTCCACATTGTGGGTGGTGAACGGGAAGACAGGAGCTAGCACTGACTATCAATGAACTCTGGATAAACTGCACACAATTCTGTCCAATTAAGTGTTTAGCTTCCAGGCACCAACATGCAGACACCTGCATCAGGAATGCACTTATGCTCTAAGCCGCCTGCTGTCCTCTTATCTAGTTATCTAACCCTTACAGTGCTTCCTCTAAACCAAACTCAATGGCGAGAGTAACAGTGAGTAGTGAGTGCAGGTGGGTTGTGCCTTTAAAAGTGTACAAGTGTCATTATAGGGCACAAACGTATTTAATTATTTAATTATTTATTTCAGAAAGCACTATACTAATAATACAAGAAGTGGCACTTGATCCTAAATATCATCAGTGTAAAGTCTGTGGAAGACAACTACTGAAGAAGAGACAGTTCTGTAATGAAACCAGAGTTGGTTCTTAATTTCTGGCAGCGCTTTGCTGGCAAACGTCCCTCTATTCACAGCCATCCTGACAGAATAATATTTTCATGTAATGTCATCCTTTTGCACAGGAAATGAATGATAAATATAGGACAGTGGAATGTGGCCAGGCCTCTGCACAGCGTTAAGAGCGACGCCTGAGCGAGGCTGCGAGATGAACCGGCTGGAACGACAGGCTGGCGATTCACTTTTTTTGAGCTCAGTGCAGATAAATCATGTGTTAGCAATCTTTTAAGAAGCTATTCGGTCACCGAGTGAAAAGCAATCTTCGCTGCATGATGCCTGCTATAAAAAACACACGTTTACCAAATAAAATCTGTAAAAAAAAAAAAAACAAGCGGTGGTCAAGCAAAATCCTTTTTCCAGGTAACTGAAGTGTTAACAAGCCAAGCTCAAGCAAATTCTCTTTTTCCTTGGTTGGAAAAAACAAAGTTAAAAGGGAGCAAAAACAGGGTGAGCCATAACTCTCCTGAGTCTGCACAGACCTGCACCCGTTGTTGCCCTCTACAAAAATAGTTTTAAATAAAACCACCGTGACCACAGTGATCTCTGTAAGCCAGCTGTCATTTAGTTCACATCAGGATCGGATCTTTTGTACCAGAAATCAAATCCCTGTAAGTAAACCAAGCTGTACTGTGGGCCTGCTGGGAACAACAGGCATTCACCTTGCAGTGCACTTTCTCTGTGATACAAAATGTTTAGCCCAGGATATTGAAGCAAAACAGAAAAAGAGATGCTGTGAACGAGCAGGAAATAATCACTGGTGCCTACAGGACAAGCATGGTCAAATAACACTCACAGAGGAAATGCTGAAGTTTAGAAAAGATAAAAATAAAATTGCAGAAAGTTGCAAAATCGGTGTAGAGAGTTTCAGCTGGAGAAGCAATTACACAGGAAGAAGTACAGCTATGGTAGATAACCTCAGGCCGACTGAACTGAAATCCTAGTCCACAGTGTTTCTCTCATACGTGAATAAAGCCCACCAACCGCGCCATGGCAACGAAAACTTCTGTCATTCTGAGGCAGGAGTTATCCATTTATTCAAAGCAAACTGGATATAAAGAGGTGAGAAAAAGTTATAATAATTTACAGCTGCAAATATTTTACACGGGGATTACAAGATTTTTTGCAATACTTACTTCTCATGTATTTGAACAAAAATACCACAGATGGCACAGATTAAATTTCATTAAATAGCCCAAGTCGCATCATCAAAGGGCAGTAGTGTTAAAACCGCTGGATTAGACCTACAGTGAACATCGTCCTAATCCTAACCTGCAGGTCATTCTCACAGCAGAAACTCCAGAAACTGCCATATTATCTTTGTTCGCTCATTCGTGATCAATCTCAAAAGTTACAGCGCTCGTTCTCAGAATAACTCAGTCTTACACATTCCATATGGCTCCACTAATCTGGGTCGGTCAGCTTGTAGCCATTTTGAGTCTTACTATTGTAACAGTATTCACCCTACTCTTCACTGCAGTCTTTGATTTCAGCTGATTTTGAGAGATTTTGAGTCCAGACTGAATATTTTATTGTGATATGAATGTTCCCGTTTTTTTTATTGTTTTCACACTGTGTTGTCAGATCTGCACTTTATTAAATTTTACTTGTTTTTTTTTTGTTGTTTTTTTTATATTAGATCCTGTGTTGCAGCCTGTCTCAGTGTGTTTTATCCCTTAAACTAAACCAAACCAAAATAAGCAGTATTAAGCAGGGTTTGACCAACATGAGGTATCAATACTTTGACTGAATATTTCTATGCTAATATTCAGTGTGTTTTTAAATTAGATTATTTTCTTGCCAAAATGAAAAAAAGTGTTTCTTTTTTTTTATTCAGTGTCTCCATCCACAGTTTTTGTTCTTGGCAGGGCTGAAAAACCTCTGAAACAGGCTTTTGGAGCATGTGATGTTAAAACTTTCCAGTGAAAACCCTGAAAATCAAATTCTTTCAGTTGGGCTGCAGCTCCTTAGTGCAAGCTGAGGCAGATTTCTTTGCAGATTTTAAGCTTAACCCTTACACTGCTTGAGTAAAACACTCCTGCTGGAATAAATTCCCTGGCTGGGGGGAGGAAACTCCATCATATCAGAGGTGGATGACACAGACTGGCATATCTGATTTTTAATAAAAGGCTATTGTCGGCTTTTGTTGTAAAACCTCAGTGAAATCATGGCCACTGATCTATTAATGTAATTCTCTTTTCCAAATCTTAAAAGAAACAGATTATAAACCCATGCATCACTGTAATCACCTTGGGTCATGTACACCAGGCTGCCGGTCAGCAGAGCCACGCAGTTGGTGGGCTGATGGTTGTGCAGATACTGGAAGCCCCATCCTCGGACGTACGACTTCTCATACATGAGGCGCGAGGCGTTGCCGATCACCTGGAGGAAACGCTCCTGCTGGCCCTTGCTCAGGTACTCATACAGGAAGTCGTACGCGGTGGCGAACCCGACCAGAGAGTGGGCTAAGGGAACTTCATCCCAGGGGGCGTCTTTGACCAACCTGCAAAACAAACAGCAACAAAAGGCTGAAGGCAAGACGAGCAGACAAACGTGTCCGGGTCAGAGGGTTTCAAACATTTTCATGTTCCAGAGCCCAAGCTGACTTTTATTAAGCTGTGGATGCCCATTTGAAAAGACTCTGCCCTAGAGATCCTGATATAAAAAGATATTTTCATTTATGTTAAGTGAGAACTAGTCATACAATGACAAATGACAAAAGCAGTGAGATTAAAACATAACGTTAAAATAATCACTCACACAATTTTGTCTTCTAACAGTTTCTAATCAGTTAAATTACAGTGAAATTAAACTATTCCTCATTTTGCTGAGGGCCCTCTAGGACCAATGGGGGTCCCTGGACCCCACTTTGAAAACCACTGGTCTAGGGAATTTGTGCCTAGGGAATTTCTGAGATAATTAAGAACAGTCCCTGACATAATCCTGACCGAACATGCAATGGAAAGATACAGGTGTGAAAATGCACTGTCATGAACAAGACATCTTCCTTTGCAAAGCCTTTTAATTCACTTTAACATATCTTTAAAATGTCTTTTCACTTTGAAAGTAAAGATGCTAAGTAGCACTTTACACAGCAATTAGATCTTCACCACGGGCTGCCATGTAAAGAGCCATATAAAAGTGTTGCATGTGCGAATTCCCTCCATTTTAAGAGTAGCTAGCTTCTGAGAACGCTGACTTCTATGCATTTTTAAGAGCACAAATTGTTATTGTAAAATAGTTATAGGTGTTCTTTATTTATTCTGCACATTGTAATTACAGAGAAATGGTCTTCAGATGTGGTGATGAAACTGTGCTGTGTTTTGAGCTGCCATGATTTCACTCAGCAGATCATACTATGACATACATACATATTACGTTGAAATCTGTAAGTTTAAATTATTCATGCACCTGAATTCCCAAACATCCCCTTCTAAGCACCAGCTGCTCTCCTTTAAAACTCCTAAAACACTTAATTACACACATAATATATCAAAGATACACTGCTGCCTTGGGGCATGTTCATCCATTTGATGTTGCTAATACATCATTCCCACATGCCAAGTGGCTGCTGAGGTTCATTTGGTATGAATTTCCTTTAAATATGGTCACAAAACTACCAAAGGAACGAAAGGGATCCACATGTTGAAATGTGCCCATTTAAAAAGCCAACTTTTATTTGCTTTGGTTCATCAATCTAGTTAGTTAAGGACTGCAAAAGTACTAGGAATAGTTTCATGTCACTGTCAACATTGGATACTGGATTCTGCCAAAGCTGTGTATGTTTAAACATGGATTGTGTAAAAAACCTAAACCAGGGACCAATATGGTTCCCCTGCACGAGTTGAAGGAGACATAATTGAAGGTCATGGATACCACAGCTGACTGATTCCTGGAGCCACTTTGCAGGAGTCGTGTGAGGTTCAGTGACCATAATAAAAGTGCGGCCAAAGAGAAAACTCCCAGTGTGTTCTTAAGATGGGAAAACACACATGCTCGGTGGCTTTTCGTCGCTCAGCCGTGACACAGACACCGACTCTGCGAAAAATGTTCTGCAAATTGCACTAATGCCACACTGTCGGAAAAACTCTGAAAACACGAGGCCTCGGAAAATCCCCCTTCCCCGGTTCAATGGCCGAAGGGAGCGCAGGAGCCGTGGAGCAAAATGAAAAGGATTAAGCTGCTAGAGTCCCCGCCCTCTTCACATGAGGGGGTTTTGAGTGTTTGGTGTACCTGTAAGAGAGACGGGACTGTCCCACAGTTCTGCCAAAAACAGTAATAATTTGGCACCTGGAGAGTCAGTCCATCAAAAATTAACACAATCCCCTGTCCACGTGTAGCTATTATGTTCGGTCCAGGATAAGAGCCCAGACTTCTTCTATTTTATGACTTTCCAACTGAGAATTGACAAAAACGTAACTTGGTTGATGTCCCACTCTAATTTGACCAATGATACCAGCTACAAAGTTTGGATCAGGCAAATAGTTTTGCTGCTCTTGTATTGCCTGCTATAATGTTACACCATTTTAACAAGCCAACATAGCAAGCTGTTAAGCATTAATTTGATCGCACTGATTGAATATAAACAGAAAAAAGACTCAGTGAAATGACTTTTGGGGTTATTATCAACCCCAACGATGGATGCAACCCTTCTCCGAACATGGCTTCTTAAGACATCTGTTCCTTTAGCCTTTCAAATAAATGTAGCAGAGAAATGGGAAGCTTTGAATTGGCTGTAATCAACTTCTCAACCATTTGCACTTGCCAGGCGAAACTATTGTTCCTATAATGAAATCACATTGCCAGACAGAGAAGAAAAGCATGCAAACAGGGCCGGCTGCTGACAGGTGATGGCTGCGAAAAGTTCGGCCACGGCCAACTTTTCCCCCAGCGGACAAGCTTGTTGATCACCACAGTTTATTTGTTGTTTGTTTCAGCGGAATTACCCTCGCTCTGCAGCTGAGTATCAGAACAGTTTAAGGGGATACTAAAAATCTAGTCAAACAGTACTCTATTTCATTAGACCTTTTAAGGGAATTAAAGCATTTGTTGTGGTGAAATAAGAGAAGAAGAGATGGTTCCTTTAGCCAAGAGCTAAATGGAGAGAAATCCTGAGAGCACATAGTGCCACAACACCAAAATTAGCAGCAACAGTGCAGAGTTTTGCCCCACGTGTCAGCGACCTCCTTTAACACTCGAGTTCCTCAGCTTCAGACATGAGTGCAGTTTTAGACTGTGATGGAGGAAGTCAGGACGGCTGGTATGAACGTGAATGTGGACATACCCATTACAAGCACATTATGAACATGATACAGGTGGATCAGGAGGTTCAATCTTATGGGTTGGCTGCTTGCTTATTGCCAAGCTACACTGGAGCCAGCAGGCATCACTCACTGCAGTCGGGCATCTGATGACAGCAATCAAAGAGCGCCCAGCATCAAGATTCACCCAGATCCAACTTCCAATGGCTGATTCTAGCATTCATTCCATTTTGCGACTGGGAAAAGCAATGCATTCTTTCTAGCGGCATAATATAAAATTATTTAGCACGTAGCCTACATGTAAATCTTTAGAAATGTTTAAATGCAAATAGTCTGTTTCTGGTGATTCAGTAGTCACAGTTTATTTGGACTATCCAATGTTAATATTAAACTCAATTACCCAATTATTCGATTTCCCTTCAGTGATCAATAAAGTTTTCTGATTCTGAATTTAGTATCAAGTTTGTAACTGTTGAGTTTTACAGTTTTACAGTCACTGAAACCTCAGCTTTATAAGTAAATACTTAATGTAAATACTCAACTTAGCATTAATAAACTAAATGTTGATCTAAGTATCAACTTAATATCAGTTACGGTGTGGGTTAATGTTAGGTTGATACTAAATTCTAATAATAAATAATAAAGTTGAAGCTAAGTTAAAAATTCAGTTTACACTAAGTTGGATATTATCACTAGACAATCAAAAAAAAATGTTAACAATTCAGCTAATATAAAATAAATTGCATGCTTACAAATTTTACCGCCAAGTGCAATATACATCTAGTATTTATTAGTTTTATGGTAATTATCTAAATGTTATATTACACGTTTCCCAGATTATGAGGATTTACATAGAGAATGCATTAATGGATAATGGGTTGGAGAAAAGCATCAAAATTAGGACAACAGTTAATCAGAATGATATGGAGTTGGTGTGCTGTGTGTGCAGCAGCTACAGCAGCACAGCAAAGCAGCCCTGATGGCAGCAAGACACGTTCCTGCTGTTACATAACTTTAATATTGGGCTCTGCTGTAAGACTGTCAGCAGTGTGGGATACAACTAAGACCGACCGTGGGAGTCCTCTGGGATCCCTCCCTGGTCAGTCGGGCCCTGAGCTTCAGTCTAGACCCGCAGTGCTCCATCACACTGTCGTGGGCCACTCAGCTCACATCTGAACATCTCATTTCCTTTGAACGGGGGCATGTACGGCAATGAATTCAGACAGCTGCTAAACATATTTCCTGGACCACAAACCTATCAGACCACAATGCAT
>OMKZ01042436.1:0-19164 GCA_900302535.1 Neoniphon sammara
GCATACCAATGAGCAGAAGAAAAAAGACAATGACCAACTATTATGTGTGTATCGGATAGAGAGAGAGAGAGAGAGAGAGAGAGAGATAGATACTCTGTGGCTTAGACAGAAATAAAGACCATAAATGAAGCATCACTGATACTAATTGTCTCCTAACACTCATTGCTGTGCTGTTTCCACACTGTTTTTTATAAGATCACCTGTCAATCAAACTTTGTGACCAGTCCAGTCCTGTGACGTGTTTGTCCTCTGATTTTCTGTTGATGGAGTTTGAGTTTCTCAAGGCTGCCGCTCTTTTCTTTGTCTGTTCAGCCATGATGGCGATCACCGCTCATGCTAACAACCCAGCTCTTCTTCTTTTGTTTACTCCAAAGAACCTAGAGCTGTAAACCGCATCACTTCCTGTGCTGCAGAGGATTTTTCCCAGGACAGAGCCTGCCAAAGCAAATGTAAAAACTTTGATGAACTGGATATATCAATAACTGCTGTGCTGAATCAGTTCAACAAAACACATTTATTTAAATAAAAATGATGTAAAATACCATACCGATCCGGTGACAGACACTGGATCACTGTGGCAGACAGTGGATTGGCTCCATGCAGCCTCTGACAGGGTTCCTTCAAAGTCTTGAAAGTTTGGAAAATGCTTAATTTTTACTTTTATGTTTTCAAAATTAGGAATTTGTTTGAATTCAGATATACTCCTTGAAAATGCTATTTTTTAATATTAATATATTAATATTTGAAACTATCCTGTACCCTATAAATTAGCAAGCACTGAATAATCCTGATCAAAACTACAATCAAAGTTAATATAAACAGCTTGTAAAAAATAAACAAAATGACAATATACATTTATTGCTGTGGGTATAATTCTGTAAACTTTATTTTTTTGCAGTTGCATTTAAAGGAACCAGTAAGATTAGATGATAAAGGCTTCAAGAGTCTGGAAATTTTGGTTTGGGTACCTTGAAAGTGCTTGAAAAGGGCTTGAATTTTACTCTCGCAAGGCAATTTAATTTTTTTTTTTTTTTACTTTTCACTTTAATTGTGCTGACCCTGCATTTGTACCTTTACAAATCCAAAGTTATACTTGCAGTATGAAATTAATCATATCCACAAGTGATTATTTAGCTCATATGGCGGTCTAGTGTGCATGCATTTTTATTTCCAGAACTGAGAGACCATGCAAAAATTAAGTGGAAATATTCCAGCTACATAATGTTCGCAGATTTAATTTCCACCTCTGGGGACATATGAGTAAAGAAGCAGGGAATTCATAGGTGAGAATTTCATTTTCGAGTGCTTCCTATGATGGGGACATTTACATATGCATGGGTGTGTACATGAAGAATGTATAAGCCCAGGAGTGTGTTTGCCTGATGTGAAATTAGTATACATTATGTGTCACATCCCTCATTGGCTGTGCAAATTGGATTCTGCTGGATAGTATTCCTGTGTCTGTGTCCTCACGTGTGCGCGTACACACACACACACACACACACACACACACACACACACAGACTCACATGCATTGTTTCAGTCATTTTCAACGACATTAAAGAAAGTAATCTGTGACGAGTGTGTTTGTAATGTAATATTATAACAACATGGCTGGAGGTGGCTGGTGGAGTCAAATAGGAAAGCATTATGAGAGAGAGACAGTATTGTTCTTTTCCTGCACAGAGGTGCACTTCTGAGGTTCAAGGGTGTTTGTGTGTTTAATTTGAACCTGTAATCTGCTACTGATCATTTGCTATAAATGAAGTCAGCAGTGTATCATGTACCAGTGCATCATTATAATGCAATGTAACGTGCAGTTGATGAAAGATGGCAGCTTGTCAGTGTCAGTTTTATTTAACGCCACACTAAAACCTTTGAGTAGTAATGTTTTATGTGTTCATTGCTCTCACCCATGATTTTTAATTTGCTATTCATGTCCTCACAGGTCCCCGTGGGTGAAAATTAAATCTGTAATAAAGATAAACTTTGCTGTATGTAAAAGATCTTGCTTCACCCCATTGTGGAATCAGGAAATAAGGTTTCTACATGTGTGTGTCTGTCATATAAGTTAGAACTGAGCTCATTCAATGGTCAATGCATGGAACAGACATGAGGGTCTACAGTGTCACTGATGAACATAACATCAATGAAAGAAGATACAGATGGGTTCTTCTTCATCACTGTTTTAATAATAATAATTCATAATTTCAATTAACATCTGTGATGCATAATGATCTATACAGCTAAATCTTTTTAAAGAACCAAATTACCTACAATTTTTAATAAAATATATCAAGCAGATAATAAGCTATGATAAGGGGAATGGTATGGTAACTTTTTAGCTATAAAGTAAAGTAGTGCTAATGTTACCATATTATCTGATTACATAGGGACTGAGAAAGCTAAAATCACACTTAAATAAATGAATACCACGAGTAATGGTCAAGTTTGTGCTTTTAACAATTAATTCCCATTGATTATAATTGTTTTTATGCTTTTCAGCATATAGAAAGGTTTCTATCAGCATGTTCAGAGAGAAGAAGTTCACTAAAGCAAAGTAAGGCTAATTTAATGTTCCATCTATCAGTTAATCAATTAATAAAAAGATACACTGGAGGCTGATATTTGACTAACAACTAATGTACTTCCCACACACACAGGCCAACAGGTAAGAGTCATTTACAGCTGATTAGTTTTCCAGTTCCTCTTTGCACTTTGCATTTGTGGTCTCTCTAGTCTGGTGGAAGCTAAAAATATCCAACTTCCAAATATTATAATTGGTCCTCTTTCAATATTGGTTAAGCCAAGGAATGTAGTGCCTAACCATGGTTCTGACACATAATATATCCAATCAATTATTTTGCTATTTTGTGGTTCTAAATGTTGTTTTTGTATTGGCTCACTGAAAGAAGTCGAATTTTAGTCTACCCTGAATTTATGCTTCTTAATATAGTCAGGTCAGCTGGAAGGGAACAGCATGAGGAACTGTGACTGTATTAGATAACAGGCAGAGCGGTGCATGAAGACCATGCAGTGAGAAAGCTTGTCAAAACAAAGGAAGTTCAACTGATTATAGTTTAGGACGCAGAGTGGGCCAACTTGTCAGAGTTTGGCAAAAGAATAGCAGGAGATCTTAAGTAGCTCGTTTTGATCAGCTGGAACCATTTTTTTTTAAAGTGTATCCTCTGGGATAAGAGTGATCCAATTGGATTAAACCTGAAAATTGGGTATTTAAAAACAGATTATGAAGTTTCTGATCCCAAAGATTTGGCCCTGGATCCTGTAATCCAATCCAGCCTTTAATCAATCAGTCAATTAAACGAGGCCTTGGGGTTTTTTGAAACTCAAGGATAAAATCTGGATAAATTTAATACCAAAATTCAGGATAATTTTGATCCCACTGAGAGCAGTGGATTCAGAGTGCACTGACAAGATGGCTTTAACAAAAATGACTCGAAACCTTGAGGAATACCAGATAATGAACCTGTACCTGCTCAAATTGATTTAAAACACTCATGATTTTCATTATTTATCTTGACTGAACGAAGCAAATTTTAGTCCTCCTAATTGCTACATGCTGTCTCAACACTTTACCACATCATTTGTGTGTGTCTCATTCCCTGCACTGCCATCGCCATCAGCGCAGCCTGACAGAGCAGCTGGACAGACGATGAGAAATGCTATAGTGAGCCTTTATTTCTCAAACGATCATCAAAAATGCTTTAACAAAAAAGAAATGCACATGCTTTTACTGTGTCTAAAGATTAATTGTACTTCATAAGTGCAGATGGAGAATAAAAATAACTTCTCTCTTTAAGATAGATCATTAATGCTTTCTCTTTCATTACCAAATTAGCTATTATTTGTCCAGTAGTTGGCCACATTGAAGCTTATTAAAAGCGCTCCAAATCCAGGTATGGAAACTTTGATCTTGTGGTATCTGGATCAGCATCATCCAGTCTGACAATGTTTTGAAAACCTGGGTCAAACTCACTAAGATCGTTTTGATCCTGTATAGGAAAAAATGGCATTTGATTATCCAGACCGTTCTGATCCAGATCCAGAAGCTGCATTTAATGCCCAATCTCAGCAGGACAGTCACCTACTATCTCTCAACATAATGCAGAACACCCTACAATTGGATGATTTTGGTGTCTGTGGTTTCAATACTTAATCCAGTAAGCTGACCAAGGACAAATCTCCCATAACTTAGTGTGATGTTATGACGTTGGCTGTGTGCTCCAGCTCTCTCATCTCAATCCCACACCACCTGTGCCAGACCTTGGCATACAAACAGCCAGGGAGTTAACGGGGGGGAAAAAAAAAACAGATGTCTCATACTTGATCAGCATTTGGTACCTGTATCTCCATAGCAACAGTATAATAGATACAGTATAATTTGGTCCCCGAAGCAATGTCTCTTTGTGTGTGTGTGTGTGTGTATATGCTCTTTTCAGGTAATGGCTGAAGTGTCAGCAGGAAAGCAAGCGAAAGATGCAGAAAGAGGCAGCACCCCGCGTCTCTCCTCTCCTCTCTATTTTCTCATTGTCCTTTCTTTGGCTCCTCCCCCTGTTTAGCTCCATTTCATTCACTCTCATCTGTTTCTCCTCCTCTGTAGCTTTCTTTGGAAAACCCAGCCTCTGCTCTCTTCTCCTCTCTCTCTCTTCCTTTTTCAGACTCCTGACACGTTCTCCTCTTCCCTCTCTCTGAATTCTTCTCTTTTGCCCCAACTCATCCTCAGATTCGCCCTCCAATTTCTTTTCAGTCCAATAAGGGTTCTCATTCAAATTGCTCTCTTCTTTCATTATCTTTCCCCTCTGTTGTGCCATCTCCCCTACCCACAAATCTTTTTCTAGCCCCGGCCTTTATCTGTAGTTTCTCTGATTACACTTATTCAGCGTAGGCCTTTCTGCTCATCACACCCCCCCCTCTCCTCCCTTCTGCCTGTTACAGCCTCTTCTCATCCTTTCATCCTTTCCCTCTCTCATCTTTTTCCCCAAGTGCCTCATCCACCCCCTCCTCTGTTTGTTTGCTGCCTTGGACATTCAGGTGGTTTGGACCTCAGTGGGTCTTAGCACGCTCTGTGGAGGTTTGCAATTTTAATAAGAGTCAAACCCACATCCACATGAACCCGCTTGCATAATGTTGCATAATGCAACATTATGCAAAGTATAAGTAAAGTATGGGGGGGAAATGAAACATTCTTTTGTATGGTACTTTATACGGTCATTATTCTAAATTTTCAGCCTGCCATCTGCTCATAATTATTCATAACTGTTTTGCTAACCCATACCTGCCTAAACCTGCAGTTTATCTGCAGTTTACCCACACTACTAGTTAATCTATTACCACTGCAAAACTTAAACCACAGCTGATAGGCTAATTATTACATTGTCTCTTTGCTTCAAATAGACTTTTATCAAGAGTCTTCCATTCTCAGGAAAAGTTAACCACCAGCAGATGTTGTATTAATTCACAGTAATCACTTTTACTGCAGTATTGGTCAAGCATTTTCTCTCCTGTTCCAGTGAGGCCTAATATGGACCGCTGTGCTGTTTCTGAGTATTAAATAGATGGTTAGTGATCATTAGCTAATCAGCATGATCATAGACCATGGGAATTCATATGAGCTAGTGTCCTGCATTCAGAATTTAGCATCAAGGACAAAGTATTTTACTACCTTCGAGGAATATGAAAATGGGATATGAAAAAAAAAAATCAAGAGACATAAGGAACAACACCAAAGACTGGATGAACCCATTGTATATAAGGTACATCCATGCATCTATTCACCATATTTTCTGTCACATGACTGGCCTGGCCCTCCGGTCGGGCGCTGAGTGTCATATTGTGAGGAGCACTGGGCGTGTTGAATTGATCATGTGACAGTGTCTCATCTTTGGTCTTTCTCCTGTTGCCTTGGCCTGTGACTCTGCCATACTCTTCCACATCTGAGCTAACACCAAAGCCTTGTTTCATCCTTGCTCCTCAACCTGGGGATGACACTTCAGGTAGAGAAATGTGCAATGAGTGACACATTACTCCCGATGAACAGAGAGAGGCAAGGTTTATAGTCTTTCCTGAGCAGCGTGGGGGCTTGGCAGGGACAGGGAGATCAGACTGTGGGTCATGAACAAGGTGCAAACCTCAATGGACCTGGGCTTTCTAATAACATCAAGCTGTAGGCACCAAGACCGTCACATCCACAGTTTCAGACGAATGCTTTTAGACCAACACTTTTGAACTGGGTACAGATGGTTACTTTTAGACATGGGCTTGGTTGGGTCAAAGTTAGGGTAAGAATCTGAGCCTGCTGTAAACAATTTGTCTGCTTCAAGGCCATTTTCATCTCTGTTAAAAATGCTGATCTTAAACCGTGGCGGCTCTCCACGCCTGCAGCTCAATGTATCTCAAAGTTCCTGATTATTTTCTTTGCCAGAAGGAGCAAAAATCCCCATTGAAGATTTAGACAAGAGTGTGTTTATTTTATATTTTCACTTGAGGAGTGAAATAGTTTGCTGTTTAATTTACATTTTCACTTGAGGGGTGAAATAGTTTGGATTTAAGTTCCTTTTCTTATATGACCAGACGATCTATTAATTAGATGTTTGTTCAGAAAGCAGAGGGAGAGGTCAGACAGGGCTGACAATAACTGCACGCAGACTCCAGTTTTACCAGGTTCATGGGGAAGTCAAGGTAGATAAAGCAGATGGAAGGAAGAGCATAGATGTGCTGAGCAAATGAGGCTGAACAACAAGGAGGTGAGGTGCTGTGGATTTGTAGCCACATCCACTACTAGTTTACTTAGATAGTCAGAGGCATCAGGCCGCCAAGGCAGCTTCAGAAACAGGTGAGAAGAGCGGCCGGTAGCTCTGACAGCAGCCTGGGTTCAAAAGATCTATCTCGTGACTAAAAAGAGAAAGTATTCATCACTCATGGCATGCAGCTTCCGGTATTATTTCACACAATTAATCTTGCTGTTGGCTGATATAATTAAGTTTCCGTTCCATCAGTCTATTGTTGCTGAGACTGAACGGTGAGGTCAGAAATTCTGAGGCAAGATGTTATGGTTTAGGTTAAAGGAATACTCCAACGTTTTGGGCAAAATACCCTTTTACTGACTTGGAAAAAGGTATTTTGCGTAAAACGTTGGAATATTCCTTTAAACTGCTGGCATGTTGTAGATATATTGTATCATCGATCCTGTAAATACAGGTCTGATTATGAGTACGGCGGGGTTTCTGGGACAGCAGGACATATTGTTGGTCCTTCAGCAGGATTTGTGACCCTGATTCAGCCGAACATCTTTGATGGGAAATTCCCACCTGATAACGAGCTGTTCTCATCCACACCGCTCGCCTCTACCATCCAAGCTACATTTCCACAAAGTTACATCAGACGCTGTACATTGGGAAAAAAAATACCATAACAGGCAATTAAATGGTCAAACATCAAAGGTACTGAAGTGCAGACCAATGCCCAAGACATCACCTATTTTTAATCAGCCCACTGGGTTTGAGACAGCAGCTATAGTCTGATCATACCCATTTATTACCTTCTCTGTGACCACCCCACCCCATAAAATACAATAAAAAGTTAATAGCTACCCTCTGGTAAAATGCCTCTGCTTTAACAAAGGTGTATAATTGAACTTATCAATATATTAATGTCCATTTAATTTTTCTTCATCTGTCATACATCTTACAGTGGCTCTATTACGCCGAGTGGGGAGGTATTATTGCAAAGAGGTCGAACGTTATCAAGAGGGACAATTCTGATATTAAATTCAGACCTTTCTCTTTGTGTGATAATGAGTTTGAGTAAAATGATCTCTTAATTCTATTGAAAGCTGGATTCCTGGGCTTGTTAGCTAAGTTAATAAATGGAGCCCATTAATCATCTGACAGGGACAATGTGGAAAACGCTGCTCAGGCACAAGCTCTGGAGATATTAATTAGTATTTAATTATAGATCACAGCCATAAATATCAATAAAAGTGGAGGATCCAGCTTTCACATATATTCACTTGGGAACAGATAAACAGAAGGGACAGGACAGAGAGGAAGTTACATTGTAACTCAAAGGCAGCCATCTTGTGCTTCATTAAAGGACATAGAAATGTGACCACTCTGCATAAAGAGAGAACCGAAACAAATAGATCATTTTAATTTCTGCCCATGTGTGAGTACCAACAAGGTATTGGTCCACCTATTAAAGGAATACTCCAACATTTTGGGCAAAATACCCCTTTTCCAAGACAAGATGTTCGATACCATTTTCACCTCTGTACATCCACTGCTTCAGTCCCTATGGTTAGCATTTGTGTTAGCTTAGCATAAAGACTTGAAGTCTACTGGAGCCATTAGCCTAGCTCCATCAAAGTGAAAATATAAACCATACAGCAACTCCGAAGCTGTTTTGTTTATACAATGTATCATGTATGTTTGAAATACATGTCATGGAATTAAAAAAAAACAAAAACAAAAAACAAAAGAGAGAGTCATTTTAGGAGAAGTTAGATGGTAGCAACTATAACTGACAAACACATATGTTCAGGTTCTAGCTCCTACCACCTATAGTTCTACCATCTAACCTCTCCTAAAACAACCCTTGTTTTGTTTTGTTTTTTAATTCCAAAACGTGTATTTGAAAATACACATGATACACTGTGTAAATCAGACAGCTTCAGACTTGCTGTAAGGTTTATTTTTCAATTTGACAGAGCTAGGCTAATGACTCCTATAGACTTCAAGTCTTTATGCTAAGCTAACACAAAATGCTAACCAATGGAACTGAACCAGTGCATGTACAGAGGTGAAAATGGTATCGGTGGTGAAAATGGTATAAACATTGGCATATTCCTTCAAGTGTTCAGATCTTTGAGATCAGTGGTATTCACATCAGAAAAGGGGGATAGTGAAGAGATGATACTTGATACTGGGGATGAAAAGCCTCCGCATCACCACCACTTGTTAATGAATAAGCAGAGAGGCCTCCTCTGTTGCTAGGAGACCGGGGAGGATAGTTTCCCACCTGAAGTCCAGTGAGACTCTGATTGGACTGTCATTACTGCTCCCCAGGTGTAACTGACCATGGGCTTAATTGGTCATGATGCTACTTCAGAATAACCATTTCTGACTCAAATAAATGACAAATTGTATGAAATGAGTATTGGAATTCACAGGCCTATCTATCAAGCCTTCACGACCAAGTTTTCTGTGTGCAGTGTCATAAAGCATATAGAACATAAATACATCCATATTTCAAGTGAAATGTTTTGCTATATGCTCCATAACACATCAAACTGAATTGATAAATATTAAAATCCTCAAATGTCAGGGGAAACATAAACATCAGGAAATAATTACACTGCTTATTGAAATGAAAATCACCAATGTTCTGCAACATATTGTAACTACAATTAGTTCAAGTAACATTTTTGCATTAATTACTTTGCTGTTTCAACAGTCTCTTATTGGCCTCATGCTGTGCCTTAGAAAATCAAAAATTTTGTTGTGAAGAGGTGGCCTTTCAGAAAATACCTAATTGCTACTGGCTGTTTCTCTCACTGTGACATTTATGAAAACTTTATGGACAGCAATTGTTCCAGCTTGTGACATTTTGGATTCCCTTTAAAGCTGTGAAATGGGAGGGTTTTTTTGCTTTATGGGCCACAGACCCCAAAATGAACATGACAGCAACTCCCATCCTGAGCCTTGCCGGCACAGATGAAAGAGAATGATGAGAGGGAAAAAAAAAGAAATCAAAGAGAGCGATGGTGCTTTCATCCTTAAAGAAAAGGTCATAAATATCCTGATACACAGCGATGCATATCGATAGATATTTAGTGTGGCAGAGAGAGATTCTGTGGTCATGTTTAATTCTACAGGTTGTACAGAAAACATGTGGGACGGTGCACTTTGAAGTGTACAAAGAAATACTGAAAGGTTTATATCTTTCTTTTGATGCTTTTCAGAGCTTTTTTCCCCAGTCAAAAGTACATGTGAAATAATTACAGCACATTTTAACAGCGCTGCTTATTTTTGCAGTTATCAGAGATTATTCTAATCTTCTATGCATGTGTTTATATATTTCCACACCATTCTTAGGCACCTTCTTTCAAATTATTTTAAGGTACTCTCTTTTTCTCACAGCAATAAATGAAATGATAAACATGCATTATTATTTCTCACTCTATCACTTTCTGGCATGCAGCAAGCTGTATGATGTAGAGCTTTTTAACAGAAAAATTACACTTTGAGTTTTATCAGATATAATTTGTTTCATGTAACAAGTTTAAAAAAGATAGATTTATATTTGGAGTTTGGGTGTAAAGGGGACAGGAGCTTTCACACACTACCCAAATGTAGATTTCCCCTTAATTCATCAGCCGCTGTGTGTTTGCGTGTGTTTGTGTATATGTGTTGCAATGGACTTACCAGTGCCAAGCACCCCATCTAATTACCTAAGTTGGCGTGACAGTCATGGTGCATTAAGTCAATGGGATTGTGCACACAGCAACATATTGCTCCCAGCTCTGACATGGATTAAAGGGAGAGCTGCTGAAACATTACATCTCTCCCCATTCATTTTCAAGACAGAAAGCAGCCGCAGTGTTTGTTTCCAAAGTGTCAAATATTATTTTTTGCATTCCACTTGTATGTAATCGAATGGAGAGCTGTGCAATCGGACAGTGGATCTGTAATCAGGGGTTACTTGTGTTTCAGCCAAAGGGTGTTGCTGGGCAGGTGGACGGCTCTCCCTGCAGTCACCCCGCTCCGCCCTCATTTACATGCTGGATCAGATTATCATTACATTATGTATTCCAAGGACGGGCCTGAGCTTGATGGATGATTGGTGCAGTGTAGTAATCTTCACCAAGGTGCTTTGTCCAACCTCGTATTTCTTCCTAGAACCTTAAGGCGGTGATCTACTGCGTCGCTTCTCCAGGGTCAGAGTCTGTCCGTCCATATCTCTACTCAGGGCTACCTTCAGTTATACTTTACACAACCTGATATCACAGTTTTCTTTTTTCTGATTACACGTTTGAATTCATGCTAAAGAGAAGATTTTCCTAGCGGCTAAGTTGCATCTCTGCAGATGTCTGGTGCGTGTATGAGAGGGGACAGTGTATATAGTATACAACATCAAATAGAAGGAATAAAAGGAAAACACATTTGCGAGATACAAAACCTGAAGGGCTACTGATGGGAAAGATTGTTGAGGGTAGGGACCCAAAATTGCTGAGGGCCTAACAGCAGAAGACTTTGGCTGCACTGGGATGCACATGAGTGTAACTGTGTTTTTATATGAGGGTGCAAAATCAGTTGAAAAAGAGCACACATGCTCAGTCAGTTTTACCTATATAAATGAAGTATAAAAGACGATCTCTGAGTGTAATTTCCATATTCCATATGATATCACCATGATGATTTAACATGAGTATTTATCATAGGAAATGCAGGCCGTTTCCACAGTAAAAGCCCTCTAAAGACTGTGTTGTGCGAGAAGAAAAGCTGTAGTGTAAACATTTGGAAATGTGAATAGCTCATGAACACAAATACCAAAGCTTTTATAAATGTTGGAGAATAGACTATTGTATAAATCAATCAGATGACGTCTTGATGAATTTGGGATTTAGGAATAGAGGGAGAGGGAGGCATTATTCTGAAAGAAAGCATTATTTATCACCACCACAAGAGTCACCGAATTCTTGCATGATATCGCAAATTTAAATGGAACAGCCTCTTTGAGTAAGCAGCAGAGGTTTTAATGTGGAGCTTTTGTTGGTTTCAAAATAGATGCTGTCATTAAAACATTTCTGAATTTCTAATAAGCTGAAAAAAAAAACAAAAATGCTGCAGCCATTCTAGTCGAGACAGCCCTAATGTCAAGCAGGGGCGTAAATGACAATGAACGGCAGTCGTGTGTTTTAAGGGTCTGCTGGATCCCTGATAAAGGATCAAAGTAATTACTGCACCACAACAAAATACCAGGCGATAGACGCCTGTTAACACATCACTTTTATCACAGTCATTTCCTGCCGAGAACGGAAGTGGAGAGGAGGTATCCATCCACAAGTACTCTGGTTATAATAATGAAATGAACACTCTCTTCCTGCATCTTAAGTGCTTTGTTAGATAAGGAGTCGGACAAGTATGCCTCCTGACCTTTGACATCCGGTGAAATGTAAATATTGTGAGCCGAAAATGCTTTTTATTTGTGAGTGGCACTTAAAATTTAGCGCGTAAGACATCTTATCTCACTCACTCTTTATGAGTGCTGAGATCTCACTCTGCCTGGGACAAATCATCCCGTTGCTGCTCAACAGATGTCGGGACTGAGCTGTCATAATAGATGATAGGGAGTCGACGGCTTCACTGCTATGGCAGCGGGACTGGAACCACAGGCCGGCCCACCCAGGATCTGTGTGATAAGGGTGATAAGATTTATTTGTGGTGCCAGTTACACAGATGGGGTTACAGAAATAACCCTCTGCCCGGCTATGGGATACGCTTTGATTGACATCGATACAGTTCTGGTTTGTGTGTGAAAACAAAATAGCCTTGAGTAACAATGGTATCTAGGCTTAAGTGCACACCGAGACAACAGCATGAGGGACGTTCCACACTCTGTGTATGTGAGCCTGTGTGGAGGTGGGTGGCTGCAAGAGAGATGCTAGTGCTGCTTTTGGCATGAGAGCAGAGTATCAAGTTTTCCAGTTATAGGTAACAATCTAAAAGGTGGAGGAGGAGACCTGCTGCTGAAGCTAGAAATACAAGTCAGAGAGCAGGGTGCTACTTCATGCTCCTGGAGGCAATCAATATTTCACTTATACAATAAGAGCAGTCTTTGAAGGAACTTGTATTTGATAAGATCATTGATTAAGGTTGCTTCTACCTTCAAACACATTGGAGTTTGGCTCTGGGAGTAGAAAACCATTGCGCTTCAAACTAACTTCCTGGCTTTTGACAGACTAAAATGTTTGCGAATGCCTGAATTTCTGCCAAGGGTTGTGCCATCTGAAAACATAGAAATAGGAGCTGCGGGCCTGATCTAGTTTTGTGGGAGAGACCTTATCTTCCATTACCAAGCACAGTTGAGGCCCTGTCACTTATAAAGTGATTCCTGTTCAGGCTTTATTGTTGAAAGGGGATTTATCACAGCCAACAGCAGCAGATTGAGTTCGCAGGTAGTAAATAATACCAAGCCACTTTCAGGCAGCGAACATTCTCTACACCCCAACTCTTCAACTTTATAAAGTCAATTAGTTCAGATATTCAGCAGTCAAAAAGAAGAGTACACATAGAAAAACAGTAATAGTGCAACAAACCGGACACAATTTGTTTTAATGTGTCAAAATAACGCAAAGGCCGTTTCGTCAGCTAAAGGCAATGCTTACCTTTAGACAGGACCATATATCCATCCTTCCATAAGGGCTTTGTTTCCTGAACAAAACTTCCTTTTTTCAGAGCTTCATGCCTATAGAGGCCTCTGGTGACTGTTGACAACAAGAGACAGGAAGTGGAATGAGGAATGCTTCCAGTTCTGTCTTCATCTTACTGGGCAGTAAAATAAGCAGTGAGAGAAATTATGACTTCCTCATGATCATAAATCTGTGAGCCGTTTGCCCACCCTCAGACAATAGCCGGCACGCAACTTAATTGATAGCCTGTGCATATGGCGCCTTCTTAAATGCTTAGTGTTCATGCTCCTGAGAAATTCTGCAGTTTTGATTAAAAAAAATAGCTTTATTTTCACTTAGTGGTGTTCTTCCAGTGCCTTTTTAAGATGTTGTGTTGTCAATGTCAGATACATGTTTTTAAAATGTTTTATGTGAAACAATTGTCTAACATCATGTCACATGCTTCTTATGTTTCTGTGATGCTTTTGTGTGATGCAACTGACCGCAGCACTGTGCCCAAGACAAATTTCCCACGGGGACAACAAAGTTTACTCTGCACTCCTCTACTCTAGCATCCTAGACAGCATCACAAACTGAACAAACAGAGAGTAAATCTGCAGAGTCTGTCTGCAGGCAACATGCTGATGAATATGCTGTTCTCTCAATTTAGACTCTTGGGATATATACAGCACTGAGCCCTGCTGTTAGACACATTTACATTCATAGGAATTTGCATTAAACATAACGCTGCAGTTTCAGTGGGACACTTATGATTCAAGGTCAAGAACTGACCTTAAAAAGGTTTTATTGATGACTTTTATAGGGAGTCGAGACCAGGACCATCTGATTTTCCTGCGAGGATATGGCTTTTATCAACAGAGCAAAACAGAGACAGTGTACACCAGCCAAAAATGTTCTCGTTGCAACGTTAGCCATTAGGTTTACTGGCAAGCTAAATAATGCTGATTGTTTTGTTTCATTGCCAAAAAAAGGAGTTAAGATGACTGATTGTGCCTGACATGTTAGCTTTGCTTGGTAAGTCCCCTGCCTTGTTCATACTTAAAGAACTCTGGGGTAAAAGTAAATAATATTTAGCATGGTGGTTTGTAAATCAGGCCAAATCAGAAGCATGTGGTTTGTAGTTTGCTTATATGAAGTAATTTTCCAAGTAGTGGAATAAAACAGGAGTGAACCAGAGTCAGGTGGGGGTGATGTCGACTTTGACTCCCTGTCATCTTTAAGCATCAGAACTAAAGACACAACTGTCACTTCTTTGGTCACTGGCATTGAAAGTGGGTATACAGCTCAAGAAACATCTAATTCTTTAGCAACTCTGTCAGAGTTTAACTTTGACAAGAAGGAATTCCAGCCCTCTCACGCAAGCAAAAGTGATCCACATCTACTGGACCAGATCTGCCAGCTAAAGAACAACTTCAAGTTGCCATAAAGTGGCTTACACCATATGATTGATAAACAAACTGAAGAAATGAAAGTGGAGAGGAAAGAAGATTAAGAGAAGACTGCTGAGAGATTGTCGTCAGAAGCAGAGCAGTAAGACCATCACCATACTGAAATAAAATATTCCCCTCACTTTTACTCACTTTGTGGAGTCACTGCCTCCACACTAAACAGAGTACTCTTCCAGTCGTTCTCCCACATTTAACAGTGTTTATCCTTCTGCTTCTTTTAACGTATTGATAAATTATGATTCCAATTCCTAAGTATCTAAATGCTATAGCAAATCACACCATACACAAACATGACCAGCTGAAAAGTATCTTAGTATCTTAGAGCAGTGGTTCTCAATCCTGGTCCTCAAGACCCTGAGTACTTCTGGTTTTCCATCCTACTGCCTGTTGAATCGCATTCACCTGGTATTTTAGGTGTAACTCAGTACCTGATTACATGGCTAAAATGAAAACCAGCAGTACTCAGGGTCCCGAGGACCAGGAATGAGAACCACTGTTTTAGAGGATCTGCCTAGATCCTCTTTGTACTCACACTGATTTATGCAAAAGCTTTGCATTTACCCAAAACTTTCTGTGACTTCCAGCAAGAAAACTGGTGTTCACTCAGAAAAGATAGTGCATGTAAACCGCAGAGGGTGCTGAATGCCTTGCTAAAGCAGCGACCAAAACACAGCATGAAAGTAAATCTGACAAACAATAACATTAGGAGTGGTGGCTTTCATGCAGAAGAAGAAAGGGAATATTGCAAGTAAGCTGTCTATCCTCCATAGCATCACAGCAATACAAATGTAATTGTGTCAGCTGACCCACAGAGCCTTACAGCACTCTCCTCTGCTGCATAGTCTGGTCATTATCCTATAATGCCAATAGATTCTGGATCAATTTGATCCCAGGTTCAAACCCCATGACCCACTGAAGTGTCCTTGAGCAAGACACCAAATCCCTGCTAGCTCGAGGGATGCTGCAGCTAACTGTGCACTGACCATGGGGTGAGGGGGTAGGCAAAAAGATAAATCCCCCTCAGAAATCAATACAGGTTCGCAAATGTAATTTCTAAAAAATCTGATTAACTCTGCTGTGGCCTCTGAAACACTGAGCAGGCCCGAGCAGAGCCAGCAGCACCAGTTGTCCCTTTGTCTTCAGCAGCAGTTAAATTAAATCTTTTCTCATTTTTCTCCCCCAGTATCTTATCTAATTACGCACAGCGCAAATGATGAACTGTACCACTTACAGGACATTTGAGAATATGCTCAGATTCTCTAACAGCACTGTCACAGACACAGAATCTAGAGGATTTCAACATTTGCCTGGCTAAAGTAGGAGCTAAAACAAATTAATAAATAATCCTTAAGAAGTTTTCCATCGCTGAAGACCAGTGTAAGGCCTGAATGAAGTGAAATGAAATGTCGATTATGTCCTCTAGATATTACACTTTTGCTCTGATATTCTCTCTATCATAAGCAGTCCATTGGTCATTCACTGGTCACTAGCTGCGCTTCATATTCCAAACATGTTTGTCATGTTTGCAATAATTGTAAACATGACAAAAAGCCTTCATTCTCAGCCATTACAATTACATTTTTAAACTGTATCTGATTAAAATATTAGAGATAGTTATTTGCAGATGACTGATCTAGGTTTAGCTGCAGTCAGGGTACAGAGATTGCTTCACTTAGAGTAACGTTGGGCTGCATAGTTTTTGACTATTTGCTGATCACAACTAATTGATACCGAAGTGATTTTTGTTATCATAAGAGATACAAGTATTTGCTCTTCATTATATTTCTTTGCTGCTGATAGAATTAGTTCTGAAATTCCTAAAAATATTAAAAAAAATCTTGCAGACATTATATCATGGGTGTCTCAAAAATTTTTGAATTTATGGTGACAAATCTGAGATGGTTTCAGTATTTTTGCAACACCACATGCCAAATGTGAATTCTGGCATCAAAACCAACAACATCAATGACAAACGCAGATGAAGCATGTGCAACTGGGGCTCCTAAACTGTGGAACAACCTGCCTGAGGAATGACTGGCAGGTATGATTGGTATCTTCTTTAAGACAACATTTAAAACTCATTTTTGTTAATTTGTATTTAGCTGATAA
The DNA here is from genome assembly GCA_900302535.1 of Neoniphon sammara. Lineage (NCBI taxonomy): Eukaryota > Metazoa > Chordata > Actinopteri > Holocentriformes > Holocentridae > Neoniphon > Neoniphon sammara. The sequence continues at coordinate 16,987 of OMKZ01042436.1, forward strand.
CGTTACCACTCTCATTACACTGTTGCAAATATTCTTAATTGGTTTGTCTCATGTTGTTATTCATTTGTTTGGCATCATTTGAAGGTTTATCTGGAAACTGTAGTAGTAGAAGTTGTAGTTTTATTTGAGTGATGGCACCCTTTTGTGGCAATACTACTAGAAGCAGACTAGAAGGGACCATTATTTTTCAAATGAAGGAAAAAAACATGAGCTATTCAACAAGAAATAGGAGTACGTCAAACAAGCGGTTAGATTATAAAGAAAGAAAGTGCAGACTTCATCCTCTCAAAAAACTAATTTTAATCAAAACAAAATGTTGAATCATTAACAAGTTTATAAAACAGTGATTTAGTTACATAAATAAATTGATATTGGTGTATCAAATCTTAATTTCAACTTCATGAGCATGTTGACATGGTTGTACAATCGTTTACCTAATATAATAAATAAAACAGAGCATATTCGTTTCTAAACAAAGGAGCTAACAACAGGCCTCTAATGAGGGAGCAAACAAGAGACACAAGACAATGATTTTTCACTGATAAACAGATGAAAGGAGCTTTTAAAGCACAGAATACAGAGCCATTCAGCTAAAATGAAAGACACTAAGGTTGTAACCAAGACTGGTTGGCTTTTTCATTTTAATGAAAACAGTTTGGTAGTTAAAACTCCCATTTGGTTATTTTAAAGCATTAAGACAAGGCAAGAAAGAAGGCTGTTCTTGTGTGAGGAATTCTAGAGAGAAATAAAAAAAAGAAAACAATTGAAAAGGAGGAAAAAAACATAAAAGCATTAAAAAGTGGAACAGTCAAGACCTATTTAGCAACTTTCTGTCCTGCACAAAGTCGAGATGTCAGCAGAGGAGCCATGTACATGTTTTTTGGCCATAAAAATGGAGCTTGTTTTTGTGACTGAACCACGGCAGGAGGAGAAATGAGACACGGCCAGTCGGGGCAGATTTTTCTCCACTTCACGGTAACTTTGCACCAATCAGCAGAGTCGGGGTTTGATGGATTTACTGTATGTTATTAAGTTCTGTAAGCAACGGGCCTAAGGCTTGCTGCACTGGCTCCATAGAAGTCTCTTCCTCTCACCTTCTACTGATGCTCACCACACTTTTGTGTTCACTGGAGAATACATGAATCTTGCATGTCTATACAAAATACATGTCCATTTCCTGTCTTCCAGTGGCCAGTTTCCCATGATGCAGTTCATTGGATGTATCTGCACAGTCCACAAACCAGCCAACATGTACTACTGTTTGAGCTGGCCCCTGATGCGATGCAAGGCGAACGTTTGAAGTCTTCTGATATGTTTTTTCTTGTTTATTTCAAAAACCAAGGTACTGCAGCTTCAAGTATTTTGCATTACATATAATATTCTGTCATAAATTAGTTAACATATACATTTTTTTCAATATTCAGACATATACTATCATATATACAGTACAATAAAATGCTTTCTTTTTTTCATTTTGCCTGCTTTTTTAGAGAAATCCCTGAGAATGTATGTTGACAGTCGCTAAGTTTCCACAAGCGCAAGCACTATGTCAGTTTGTTTTTGTGTTTCTGTGAGAGTGTGTCTTTAATAAAAGCATACTGATTGTTCTGTTAACGTCGGATGTATGTATGAACAACACTGCAAAGCCAAAACAATCCGCCTGGAGATGGCAGTAAGTCTTAAGAGAAACAAAATTAAATTCAAAAATTTACCCGGGAAGTGAATTCTGATTGTGAATGCTGATTTTTTTTTTCTTAATTGTTGACACATACTTTAACTACACTGAGTAGCTGAATGAGGACTGAGGGAAGAGTAAAGCTGGATCCTTAATAAGAGGTACTTGTCACTTCAGATGGAGTTGCTCCATTTGGTTTAAAGCCATTTCTCTTCTCTTTGAGGCTGTGAGAGTTAGCAGAGGGAAAAGGAGTGCAAGGTGGACATTTTGCCACTGGACAACATATACTCAGTGTAAACCAAAACATTTTGTTTTTCTCTCACTTTCATACATATCAAGGAAACACACAAACTTCCACAACATTTTTCTTTCTTTTTTTTTCTTTTTTCTTTTTCTTTTTTTTTTTTTTTTTTACAGCCTGTGCTGCAGTGACATGGACTTTGCTTTAGGTGGTGTTGTGTACTTACGCTCCGCTCTCCACCTGCACAGAGTTGCATCTCTCA
>OMKZ01042436.1:22105-34669 GCA_900302535.1 Neoniphon sammara
TGTGTGTGTGTGTGTGTGTGTGTTACCTGAAGACCGAGCTCCAGGGAGACTTTGAGCAGTGTGATGTCTGGCAGACTGTCCATGAGTGTGGCGATTTTGAAGGCATCCTGGGCCAGTTTGAAGATATGAGATGAGGAGTGGATGTTCTTCTGGATGGACTCTAACACTGTTTCTAGCTTGCGAGCATCACCTGGTAACACAACAAACAAACAAACAATGACATGGCAGCAGAGTCACTCCACATCTTCCAGCGCAGACTGAAAACTCATTGTTTCAGGAAATATGCGGCCTCACTGCTCTTTCTCCACTGAATGATTTACTCCACTCTAAATAATACCATCCTTCTCTTCATTAACCTCCTTTCCTACTTTTTGCCAGCTGTTGTCCTGATGATTCATGGCTGTTCTATGGTCACAGGACCATTAATGCCCTGGTGTTTGCACTCCTGATTTTTGGTGATAGAGAGTTGAAGCTTACTCTGCTGCTCACATCTTTTAAGTCACTCTGGAAACATGAATGTCAGCTAACTGCCAAAAATGCAAATGCAATGTAAATAAACTATAAAGCAAAAACCATGTATACTGTTTGTAGATGAACTGAGAGAAATTGGTTTGTGTGTAAATATTACATTCCTACAAAAAAGAATGGATGTGTGTGCTTACCTTTAGCGGCAGTGAGCATGGTAGAGGCCAGTTCACATTGCTGGGACTCTATGTGGCTGAGCGTGAACCAGCGAGGGTAGCGGTTTGGCACCACTGATACTATATGGTGAGGCCTGGACAGGTCACCGGAGGGGGCTGTGGACTCTAAGACCGGTAACCTGCACACAAAACAGTAGGAAGCCTTTTTATTTCATTATTAGACAAAGGATGGACACACACAGGTACACATAAAAAACACAAACAATCAGTGCACTCAGAAACTACAAGACACACATTACTAAATCTGAGGCACGGGAGTAAAGAAGTTATCAGAGTCCAATTTTCTTTTTATAGAATAAATCAATAGTTTTCTCTTGCGTGCCAACAAAACACAGGTGGATCTTTGCCTCAGGCCATTTGTGATGAGAGTACGGACGGAAAAGAATGACTCAATTCCTTTTTCCCAACCTGACTCTCTCTCCTGTTCCTGATTTCCTGTTACAGCTGCTTCTGATTTCAAACATTTTTGCACAAGTTTAATTTTCCTGATCTGTAATTCGAGACAGAAAATTGCATGGAACTTTTAAAGATTTACATATCATAAAAATCAAAGGGGGTTTAATTCGGGCAAGAGGAAATAAAGTTTCATAACACCCTTGGCGGTCAGGGAGAAAACCAACACCATATATTTATTATTCACACATTTTATAAAACTCCTTTTCAGCAGTGTTGAATTATTTAGCGAGGATTCCAGCAAAAGGAGGCTTTGTGATTAAACAGTGCCCCAGATAGCTCCTAAATCTGCCTCTCTCTCCCTCTCTAGTTTTCTCTCTCTCCATATATTTCTTTCATACACACACACACACATTCACACAAACCAAATATGAGACTCAAAGGAGGCAGAGAACCTAAAGTTAAATGCTTTTTCTGATCTGTGGTAGTAACTCCTCACTGAACGGTAAATGACTGTCACCCTCTCTTTCTCCCCACCCTCTATTTCCTCCTCTCACCATCAAATCCCTCACAGACAGAGGGAACTTGAAGCCCTCGACAAATTTGTTTATCTGAGCCTAATTTGGGGCTACTCACCTCATGGCCCGCAGTGCAATTTTGTACGCCAGTTCGGCATCATGAGGTAGCAAGGAGGCGAACAGATACTTGGCAAAAGTGTGCATTGGGACGCTTTCTCTGTAGAGTAACTCCCCCAGACCACTGTAAGGACCAGCTAGAGGAAAAACATACACAAAGTTAGAGAGCGCTACAGGAGCCAGCTAAGCTTAAAAAAACACTGTTGAACATTACCAGATATATGAGAAAACTAGGTGTAGAGATGAAGAACGCCTAGTAAAATACATTTCAAAATTGAATGCAGTGCAGCATGGTAGAGGACAGTGCATACCCTATGTATGATAGTCTAGACAGTGAATTTATGTACAACGTTTGATCCAAAGTCACTGTTATTCTCTATGGGCCAACTCTACATGGTCCAGTTAATTTAATTTGGCCACATAGCATGACAACTGTGGCCTCGAAACCAAAGTGAGTTAGCAGAGGCCATATGTTACAGCCCAGCCATGATTAGTAGGTTTCGAGTGAACAGGCCCTGATCCACGACACACATCAAACACACGCAAACAAAAAAACACACACAATTTTGTGAATACAAAGGCATTCAAAGTGTCAATATGCATGTAAAGTGTTCAGTACAGTACACACACACACACACTTAACAAGGCCACACATAACACATTCAGACTATTTAAGTACACGGAGCTGTATCAGCCTGGGAACTGGGTTACTCTGTGTTTGTGGATAATGCGTCTTCCCTGAGTGAGACTAGGGGGTACAGGCTGGCCGTCACATGGAAACATTTTAAGTCCACAGTGTCTGCAGCAACTGCAAAGCATCAGTTCGCCCAGCTCAAAGTCTTGAGCTGATCATCACTGCCTTCATGTGTGTGCATTTGAGCTTGCTACCGACTGAGGACCAAATGTCATGTGTAGAAGAATGAAGAAAATGCTCCAAAGTGAGGAGGTTTTGCAGTGCCTCACTTCTTCACGGGGCTAGTTTAAGATTAAAATCATAACATAGGTTGTAATTAACGCTCTCGACTCAAGTTCTGTGCAAAAACTTCAGGAGTGCAAGTTATGAATAATAGCGTGTGTGTATGTGTGTGTGTGTGCATTTTACTCACCCTCTAGCAGGAAAACGGCTTGCTTGCGGAAGATCTTCACCAACATGTCGTCTAACTCCACTTCCTGAAGCTTGGCCAATAGCTGCTCTTCGTTGCGACACACTTTCTCCTGGGCATAAAGGCCGTCAGGCATCACTCTCTGCTGCCCTAAGCCAATCAGAGCTGTTTCCACGGCGAGGGACACAAACGACTCGCCCTCCTCCAGGAAGCAGTGCACTGGGAAAAGGGGATTCTCCGTCCTCTTAGTTGAGCCCACTGAGCCTGGAGAGTGGAGGGAGGAGAGAAGGGAGGACAGACGAGACAGGGCAAGAGACGAATTAGAAGGAGAAATAGGGGGAAAGAACTAGGAAGAAAATTGTCCCTTTGGGCTACAGATTGACCAGAGTATTGATAAAACTATTGATCTATTTGTTCTTTCTGGTGTTCTTTTCCAGAGTGTGTATTCCCCTGGGAATGATAATCATGTATTTTAATGGCTTAATGATGCCTTGGCAGGCCACACAGTTCACCCCAGGGGGATTAGCAGTCCCCAATGAAGCAACTCACACACACACACACACACACACACACACACTCAGATTAATTGAAAACCTTCATGACAATAGTATTTCTCTAAAGCGGTAGCTCTGCCAGCAAGTCGGCACCTTCAACACGGTGCCTGTACGACATCAGGACACCTCCTTCAGATCGGTAACTAAACACAGCGGAGGATGTGCTGTGTCTGTCTTTTCTCCTAGCTATGTGAAATTCATCTCACTGAGCCCCCTGCATATTTAATGCATTTTAATTGGAGTGTTTTTCCTGCTGCATATCTTATTCATGAGCTGTTATTGGAGGATGACTGGAGGCCAATCAGCACATCCATGTCATCAGAGCTGATTGGAACCCGAGGGCCTGCGGCTCCATCAGAAATATGCAATCACTGCAGGATAACGCTTCACGTCTTAAGCACACTAAGGAAAATGTGTGTGTGTGTGTGCTTGTGTGTGTGCATGTGTGTGTGTATGCACCTGGAAAATCGGTGAGAGCTGTGACCCCCTCCTCGCTGCCTCGCCCCGTCTCCATGAGGGTGCTGAACAGTGTGCCGATGGGGTCCAGAGGATGGCCAACCCAGCCCTCCATGTTGGTGACTGATGTCATGCCTTTAGGGAGCAGCTCTGCAGAAACACGTACGTGCACACACTCTGTTAACATGCTGTGTAGACAGCTGTGGTGTTACTGCGGTGTTACAGTGAACCGGGAATTATAAGGATAAGAAACAGAGCAGAACAGCAAATAGAGAACTTGTATGCTTGCTTATGTTTGATTTTGTGCAGGTTTGGGAGGCTGACTGCCTGTAAGAGTAAAAATAATAACAGCAATAGCAATGATATAGAAAGGGCCAATTTTGTACATTTTTAAAAGCCTAAAATGACATTGTGAGCATTGCAACTTAAGTGTGGCCTCGAGGTAAAATTTTGTTCTGATGTAACATTTGGGCATAAAAGCTCTTGACGCTCCGTAAAGCAAAAAATATGCCACACCTTCAACTTCATATTCTCGATTAGCCTGTTGTTTTGTGTTGTTATGTTTTTATCCTGAAATGATGTCAAAGGCCTATAGATTGAAATGACAGAACTCAACAAATAAAGAAAAAAAAAGACTTTGGAAGGAGATGAATAACAGCATAAAATAGCGCTATTTTGTATATGGTCACAAACCAAAGAATGAAAATGACCATTCTGGAGAGCAACATCAGTTAGATAAAATACACAATAGACAAAAGAAGGAAGGAATAAAGGCCAAGCTGACCTTTTTTGTGCGTGCGGAAGAACTCCAGCTGTTTCTGTTGTTGCCTCCGCAGTGTGTTGACTATAGCGATGGCCAGCCTGAGCGCCTCCTTGGGGTAACCATGTGATCTCAGAGCATCTACCCGCGCACATGCAGTAGGGACATGCTCTGCAGGACAAGCGACGGGAAAAGGAAAGACATTTCAGTTTCAGCCTTCTGTTTCTCTTATTCATTAAGCTAGAGTCTGCTCCAACCCCTGTCCCGCCTGCACTCACCATGCCACAAGGGCCACCCTCGACCGTCAAAGAGGGAGCTGTCGTGGTTGTCATGGTAACAGTAGTTGGTGTACAGGTCTTCAGTGATGATGTGCTGCAGGTGGGAGTCCTGCCAGTGCAGGTCACAGGCCTCGATGGCTCGCGTGAACACCGTCCGATGAGGCCGAGTCAGTGAGTCTGATGGGAGATACAGAACGATGTCAGAGAGCTGATCAAACTAATGCAGAGGGATACACACCGGGTCCCAGCTTGATATGGGAAACAGCCATGAGTACCTCGTCTACAGCAGCCGGGACCCTGAGGATATCAGCTGTTGTGTGTGACCTCAACTGTGTTACCGGGCTCATTTTATTAGCCACATAAAAGCTAATAAGAGCAGCTTGCAGGCACAGAGATTGAGGGAAAGACACTCGATTAAAAGCGAAAGGGAGGGTGGAGAGAGAGGACTTAGCACAATGTTAATAGACCTTTTTCATAGCAGCCATTTTGACATGAAATAGTAGGGTAAGCACAGGTGTTATTAATGACATTAATTGAGGTTCTGTTCCATTTGACTGTAGCAGAGTCTCTCCAGTGAGCCAGCATGAACAATAGCAGGACCCTGACTCAGCTACACTTAAATGGGACAGAACCTTCATTAATGTCATAAGTAACACCTGTGTTTACTCTATTGTTTCATGTCAAAATGGCTGCTGTGAAATAGGTCTATAAAGCAGGTTGGGCAAAGGAGGAGCAGAGACTGCAGGACAAAGCAGGAATAATGGAAACGGTGAATGAGCAGACGAGAGAAGGACAGTCAGTGTTGGCGATGTGAAAAAGGAAAGTGGTAGAGTCTGAAAATAAAAAGCAGGGGACATCTTGGTTTTGGCTGGGTGTTATCTCACCTGGGTTGCCAGGAGGGCCCTGAGGCAGAGCGTTGGTCAGGTTGGTCAGCTCGCTGCCATGGTTACCGTCCTCCAAGGGACACACATCCACGCTGTTCCACCTGCGAAGCTGTCGGAGCCAAAAACTCTTCTGCTCCGGCTTACAGTGAGGGTTCAACACGATGCACATCCACAGGGCCCCTGAACAGACGATGAATTCATCATGATCGCTTCCCACTTACATGCACAGAAAGAAAAATCCTCGTTCTCCCATACTTCCACACATTAGCATGCTCATGATTACAACTGGACACATGCAGCAGTGCGCGGAGACAGCACACACATACTCCAATGAAATCTGTTAATATCACAGATAAAGTTCATTTTGACAAGATAATATGGCTCAGCCCTGAGGCTATTTCTCAATATATGCTGCCCTTGGCCTTTCCGTTCAGTCAGAACAGCGTCTCATTTTATTGCCATGGCAATAATACTCAGTTGTGTTGCTCAGTTAAACAAAACAACCCCCGTTAGGTGGTATTATTACATGACTGCAAACTAGACAGCAAACCTAGTACATGTCTTCACTCCCAAGAGGGTGAAGGTAATTTGTGTAGGAAATCCTGGCATTTCAGTTCCCGTTATTAATCCCTAGTGATCAGGCTTCTGCTGTCTGGGACACGAGGCTTTCTTTAGTGTGTCCTGCCTGAGGAGCATAGGTAAAATAAGGATAATCATTTAAACTATGCCCTAAAAAGCATTTAACAGCCTTTAATTCTGATGTATTCTAGTGTTTCATTCATTTAATACTTAATTTAATGCTTGCTCTGTTAAAACAATTAGTTGTCCGTTCCTACAGCAAGACGGAATCAGTCTATAGATTAATCCTGTATTTCACCTTCAAAGTGAAGAGTGTTTTAAACTGCCCTACTTTCTTATGGAGGCTCCAAGACAGACTAATTAAACCAATACAGGACTTTGGTAGATGTATTTCTCTCTTATCTGTTAAACTAACACACACATACACACACACACACACAAAAGATAGAATTGTATTAAGATTTTCAGGCAAGTGCTATAAGCTACAGCGGAGTAAAACAAAGTAAAACACTGTAACTCATGCATAATAAACTTTTATCTGCTACTCATTCTTCTTAGCAGGCATTTCTCTGGCATTATAGTAATAGTGGTGTGTGTTTAATAAAGGTACCAGATAACTGAACAGTTGGTACATTTATTTCTCCAAATGAAAAGTGTATTTAAAACAAATGGGCACAAAGCAAGCTTTTTTAATAAATCATTCTTCCAAAACTGATGCACGCATAGCCACAAAATGGCGTGCGCGCATGTGTGTGTGTGTGCGTGAAAGTCCACATTCTAGTAAACCATCAGTAATGCAACAATTGTTTGTTTTGTTTTTGCTCTTACCTAGTTCGTCCCAAAGCTGCCTGTACTTGTCAGTCATGGTGGTTCCCTGTTGCCTCCACAGTGCCAGTCTGGGGTCGCCCATGAACTGCTCTGTGATCAGTGTTAACATGCGCGCTCCATTGGAGTCCCTCATCTTCAGCATCTCCCTCACCTGTGGAGAGAGAGAAGACAGCGGGTAAATGGAGGTGGAGGGCTGCAGGGCTAGTGTGCAACTGATGTGATAACTACCCCTTCTTATTTATTGAAAACCTGTAGGAAACAGCCCTTCGTCTTTTGTATTGCTTTCCAATAGATTCTGCAATGCTGAGGAATGCAGGTTTACGTGTTGCCAATTGTAGTGTGTGCCCTTACCTTGCTGAAGAGTAAGTTGAGCTGTTTCCCCGAGCCATGGTAGCCGCCCTGGGAGAGAAAGAGCTTGACCTGCTCCTGAACCTGCTCCTCATCCAGATGCCAGCAGTTGTCGTCATCCACACTGGCCCCTGCCGTCGGATCTGGAGCTCCTACAACAACAAACACAGAACAGCCAATGACTCAACTTTATGCAGAAATGGTCCAATAATGCACTAACTTAATACTTTAATAAATTAACAATCAAATAAAATCTCTGTGTCTTTTCAGGTTTGCAGACCAGACATGAATATGCATGCACAGGCAAGCAGTTCGTTGTTTGCTGTGTTTGCTTAAATGCATTAATGCAGTGCTGGTTGAGCTTAAAATTGATCAACAGCATAAAACGTGCTAAATCTGCAAAAAATAATTAGCTCTACATGCCAAGGAATAGATTACACATTCTTAACACTCAATACGCATCACAGGGGAGGAGCAGGCCTTTAAAATGCAGGCAAAATGAGTCCTGCTAAAAGCCACAAATTACCACAGTGTACCACGCTGTATCCCAACTACAACAATGTATGTGACTAGAAAGTATGTGACTAAGTGTCTTAAACTATACATTTTACCTGCAATATCTCCATGCACGGCTCAGTTCAATGCAATATTATGTCCCACGATATTATAGATACATAGATAGATACATAGATATATAGATACATAGGCTTGCATGTCCAATTATGCAATCTGCTATCTGGTGTAAAACCACTACTACTTAACTACTTGTTCATATGAAGCAAGTGAACCAAAATATTCTCTCTTTAGAGAAACACTGAGTCAATATACACTCAAGTTTGATGAATGATAACTGACTTTTATGATGACTGCTAAGCCAAACACTATTCACACTGTGCAATGTGCCATTTCATAAATGTTGGCCACCATGTGCATAAAGGTAAAATATCAAGTAAATATTGCACAGTCGATTGTAGAACATTATTATTATTTGTTCATTTTGAAACAAGATGGATCCTAATAATTTCTTGGTCTTGGACAGACTTGCTTCAAGTTTCAAGTGGGGTGGGGTTGAGAGAATAAAGGGATTTGTCTGTGATATGTGATCACCCATCTTTACTTGGGGACGGTGACAATTTTCTGAAGGTAAAGCCTTTGACATTTCAATGCTTGAGGTGCAACCAAGAGTGCAACATGTCTGAACTTATCATCACACACACTTCCCCAGTTCATGCATCTTCTTTAAGTGTGTATGCGTCTGTGTGTGTGTTTGTGTGTGTGTATATGTACAATGTGCTGCAGCCTGATACAAGTGCCTCTCTCCCATTCTTTGAAATGACTTGTTTTTCCTGAATTGTTGGTGGTAAGATAGTGGTAATCTAAAACATACTAGCATTGGCTTTTGTACATTTCTGTGTGCTTTCGAGTGTCCATGTATTTTGCACGCATGAACATGTGGCTGTTCTTTCTGTCACAGTTACAGCAGCACTCAGACTCATTGTGATACAGCAGAAACTATCTCCACTCCTCGTTTTCTTCGCAGTTGTCTCCCCTGTCAATAACTGTCCCTGTGTCTGACATCCCAAAGTCTACTTCCTTGTCTCCTCCTCCCATTTATTAATCGCTCCCATCCCCCCTCCCTCTGCCTCCCACTCACCATGAACCTGGTTGATAGCGGAGTTCTGCGACAGTATTTCATCTGCTAGTTTCTGTGCCGTGGGCAGCACCTCCGTGTGATGTACTGTGATCAGGTACTGAACAAACTTCTGCAGCTGGTCTCTGTTCATCTGGAATAGAGTCTCTGAGATAGGCAAGCGCAATTTGACCTGCTCGGGCTTCCGTACCCGGTACAGTGACAGCGCCACAACGTGGGCACAGTAGAAGATGTCCTTGTTGCCACAGCCGCATGTGACCGCTGTAATTTTGCAGCGATCGAAGCTGACGCTCACGCTGCAGACCAGCTCAGGCTCTGAAGATGTGGCAGGTTCCCTTACTGTGCCACTGAGGTGAAACCCTGCAGAGAAACACAGAAAAGAAAAATGTCTCAATTATCTGACATCATGGTAAATCATTCACAATCAGTAGCTACACTAAATACTTCTCCTAAATAGATATAATGGATCAATTAAGATGCCAAAAATAAAACTGGGCTGGCTACCACAGGCAAATACTCAGTAAGAACTATAACTGCTGAACACATGTATCTTTCCGTCTGTGTTCAGCAGTTATAGTTCCAACCATTTATCATCTCCTAAAATGACTCGTTTTTTTTTTTTTTTTAAGTTCCAAGACGTGTATTTCAAATACACATGATACACTGTGTAAATACATCAGCTTCAGAGTTGCTGTAAGGTTTATTTTTTCACTTTGACAGAGCTAGGCTAATGACTCCTGTAGATTTCAAGTCTTTATGCTAAGCTAACACAAAATGCTAACCATAGGAGCCAAACCAGTGGACGGTGAAAATGGTATCGAACATCTTGTCTCAGTCTGGGTGCGTCGGAAAAGGGGGATTTTGCCCAAAATGATGTAGTTTTGCCAGTATTCCTTTAATAGGCCGACAAAATACAAAGTAAATATATTACTGGGATACAAAAATGTACATTTTCTCCTGGTTCACCCCATTTTTGTGTGTGTACATCGCCCTCATAGACACAAATGGTCACATACGTGGCCATCAAGGTGTACACCAATGTGCTAATATGAAGGTGCACACACACAAGCACCCTCACAACGTTGCGGCCAGGAAAGTCTGTAATCTATTTTCAAGAAACATGAAACAAGGTGTTTCCTGGCAGCTAAGATCAACCCTGCTTTGCTCCAGACAGAAAAGAAGTGAGAGTGAGAAACAAGAGAGAGAAAGACAGAAGTGAGCCAAAAGCCCCAAATAATCTCATTTCCTTTTCATTTCCCTTCCACAACACCTCCACTGCTTACCTAGCTCTGGTCACTAACTCGCCCTCTCAGGACTGAGGAGATTTATTTCACCTCAGGGAGAGAAACCTGCTATAGCACGGCATAACCATGACCCACTTCTTGCATTTTTCAAATGAGAACTGGATTGACTCCCTGACCTGGGCTAATGAAGAAGAATCAAACCACTGCAGCAGGTAAATACAATATCCAAGGTTCGAAGAAAACCAAAAATAGCTTCTGGGATACCAAAGTAGAAAAAAAATAAATAAATAACAGAAAACTGAGGCAAACACACTGTGTGAACTGGACTAGCTAACCTGTTTAGTGGCCTCTTTAACTCCAGACTAGGTCTCTGACAAGAAAATAAACACGTTATTTGTATCTACTTTCTGTTAGGAGGAGGAGAGGGGAGATACCACACATGAGCAGGAGTCAGTGTACTGTCCTGGGTCCAATCTTGACCAAATTCATGATCAACAAAGCTCTGACAAAGCAGCGCACCTTCCAAAAGATATGCAGAAGCAGAGCAGATGGATACTGGCTGATGTTGACGTTATACGTGGGATTGGGTCTTGCTTATCTTGCAAATCAAATTCTTTATGACCGACATTTTTGTCTGATTACAGAGGGGCGATCCAAGTGAGTAAAACTATGCATTTGACTGGGTTAGTGGGCTACCAGTGATAACAGATGCGCTCAGACGCTCAGCCAGAGCAACATGGAGGAACTCACCCAGCTGTGTCTGTTGCCTTCGTGCATGTGTGTGTATGTGTGTGTGTGTCTGTGTGAGGAGTGTGCATGCAAATTTGAAAACACAGGTGAGCTTCACATAGATCCAACATGAGTAGAGCAGACAATGAGTGATTTTTCCGGTAAACACACACTAACAACACTGATTCAAAGGCCCAGAGTACATCTGCTTTCAGTCAAACACTGGCCCACAGTATGTGAACAAAGCATTTATCAACATATATTACAATTTATCTTACAATGGCAGATACACAACCACAGCATAGTCTCACACACACACACACACACACACACACAGACAGATGCAAAACACACGAAAACCTACATCAAAGGAGGATGAGATACCTCCTGGGCATCTAAATTCCCAGAGTATTCAGACTTTGCACCGCAAGAAATTAATTCTATTTTTCTGTGTGGTAAGAGCTGCCCCGAGATTTATTTAACATCTTTGCTGGCATGTGAACTGAGAACATCACTACCTGTCCAGTTGCAAGGCTAATGCAGTCATGGTGGCAGACAGTAACACATGACAGACACCGCGAGGCAACACTGCACTAGATGATATTTTGAACCAAAGAGGAACGATGCGAAAAACGTTCCACCAAACAGCTGCCATTGGAAAAAAAAAATGTTTTGGAGAGTCTTAATCATTTGGGGGTTTACTGCGCCATTAAAAGTAGTGCAGGATGCAGCTGATCACATTGACCTTCAAAGGTTGCGGGCCAAACTTAAAGCTTAAATATTCATATTCTACCTGATTATATTATTAAGAAACAATCAGAGCTTATTAGAGAGAGTTCTTTAGTCAGATATGTTATAAAATCCGCCTTTTCAGCGACTGACGACGGCTGCTCTGTTCTCTCATGTTACACAGCCCTACTTTATATCAGTGAGTGTTTTTATAAGTTATCGCCTGGTAGGTTGGAATGACATCTGTAGATCCAGGTGTGTGAGAAATTAAACAAATTTAACCATTAGCTGGGAGAGATAATTCCCCTTTTACTCAAATATACGCCTATCCGGCACAGCTGACACACAATAACCCTGCTTACTTAGTGCTTTATTGTTACAGCATTAGTGTGCATGTCTAGTAGAGAGATAAAGGAAAAAAGAAAGAGATAACAGAGAGAAACAGTGCAAGAAAGAGACAGAGAACGACGACAAGAGTGAACCAAAGAAAAGAACCGCATACAGAGGCAGAGAGAGATGTATCGATTCTCACTGCTTCTGTTCTACTTGAGCAGGCCGATGACACAACACTGGATCTCATTTCATACAACCACAAGTCCACATCCTGTCTTTCACACACACACACACACACACACACACACACACACACACACACGCATACACACACACATATACATATAAACAGTCTCTTG
>OMKZ01042436.1:38932-54860 GCA_900302535.1 Neoniphon sammara
AGAAATACGACATGCAGTGACTAAAGAACACAGATGAAGAAAAAACAGAACAAAGACACAGGGGGAAGGAAGAGAGAGAGAGAGAGAGAGAGAGAGAGAGAGAGAGAGAGAGAGACTGACCAAAACAAAAGGATTTAAACTAAGACTGTTTTCTTAATTCAACATTAAACAGATGGTGCAGACAGCACAAGCAGGTATGCAGAGAGGCCTTGGCACAAATGCACATACACATGAAGTGTTGGGTAAATGTTAAAGGACAGTTCACCCAAAATGCATCCAGCCCCACTATATTGTGTGCGAGAAGGCTAGGGAGATTGCAGCAGACTGGAAACTTCACTAAATCGTACAGAAACTATCTGGATGGAAAGATTGCACAAGGTTTTTTGTGTGTTTTGGGTGAATCTTAAATGTTGGAGTGTGTCTTGACTTTGATTTCAATTGGGGCTCCATCGTCCAGCAGCTCTGTCAACTTAGTAAACAACCAGGAATCTCCAGCAGTGCAGCCAGACATATTGGACCCCAGCTGGAAACCAAAATCAGGGAGTTTTTCAGCAGTTCCTCCAAAAAGAACCGGGGAGAGATGAGCACATGAAATCTTACCAGCATTTTTACATGAATGTCTCTTGCCTAAGTCAAGGAGGGGCCATCATTCTGAGGTTTGGCAACATGTGGTGAGATGGATAGGAGAGGACTTTCCCCTCTCTTTCTCCTATTTAAAAGCTTCCTTCCCCTGTGTGCTTGGTGCAAGTTGTTTGTTTAGCCTCTGAGGACCATCGGCAGGCCAGCCAAGATGCCTCTCCTCTCCAAATGCATCTTGTTCCCACCACTGAGATACAGCACAATCTCCTGAGAATGCTCACTGGTTGTGTTGGTATGCTAATGAGTAGAGGTGGTCGCCAAGATAAAAAGTCCACACTGATATCAGCTTGATTTTATCAACAAATACTGTTGGTGTTGCTGTTCTCTCACAGTAAAAGTTACTACACCACTCTGTTTTTCTTGAGTGTAACTTGTTGTAGTTGATCTGTCTAAATCATTTTGTGTAAAGAGCTACAAGAAGTGATAAATTCAAGGTATTGTCCTTCTATCTGCTTATGTCTTCCATACTTGCTCCCTTCACAGGAGCCGAACAGCTGCTCAAGAGGCTGACTTGAACTTTAAGAGGGGAACAGAAAATAAGGGAGAGATTCAGATGCTGTCTGGTCCTATCAGAAACCACCACTGTAATCAGATAAGATATGCATCAAATTTACTTGTGAATAAAGAGACGGTTCACAGTTAACTGATGAAAGTACATGACCCTATTTATAAGTTTGAAAAAATATGTGAAACCCGTTACTGGCACCAAATACCACTAGGTGGTTTCATCCATGTTGCTCTGGCTTAATTTCCGAGGCCAACTGTGATCATGCATAGTTTTACTCACTCGGACTGCCCCTCTAATTACATGATCTTGTCAAGGGTGCTGAACAAATTACTGCCAGTATGATAGAGAAAGTAAAGCAAAGGGAAAGATCGGGGGAACGAAATGAAATAGTGAAAAAGCAGCTCTAGCAGTGGGATGTGGGAAGGGCCAGCACATCACTTAAGTTGGCTAGCAAGCGGCAGATGGGAGAGGCACTCTAATAGCGCTGAAACACTGTGGGAACAAATGCACTGGGGCGCCTCCGAGTCGAAGCGGGTGAAATTAACATAGAGGATCCTGAATGTTTCATTTGCTCCTGTGGAATGGCATTTTGCTTCTCCTAAATATTACCATTCCTCTCCAGTGCACAACTACTCACTATCACCGGAGATTATGCACGCAGTTGCCGCTGTGACATAATCCAATGCGATAATGGATTACAGTTGGTTACTCTGATTATTCATGTTACACTTATAGGCCTGGGCTGGCATAGTTTTTTAACCAATATATCAGTGTCAGCGTATTTGGTTATTTAAGGGATCAAAATGGGAATAATCAATTAAAATGACCTTTATAGTAGAGTAAACTATTATGCATCATGAAAAAGAAAAGTTAAACTAAAACAAATTTATCAAGAAAAGGGCCTGCCGGATACAGGGAAAGTCCTGTCCTCTATTCTGCATCTGTCCAAACATACAAACCCATACAACCCCCCTCCCACACACACACACACACACACACCTGCTGTGGTGTGTAAGAGAGTGAAGTGGAGAAAATGAAGTGCAAACCAGCAGGGTTTTTTCTTCATGAGGAAGACCAGTGTGACCTTTAACCTCTGAACCCCCAACAGGTGCTTCCCACAGTGCTTTAACTGCCTGACAACACCATTCCCCATGTGTGGGTGATTATAGGTGTGTGTATGTGGATGTGGAATGGTGTGTGTGTGTGTGTGTGTGTGTGTATCATGATTGGTCATGGTTGACTTTTGTCTGTCTGTATTTTTTCCGAAGGCATAACAATCAGGCTGCTCAAGTTATTTACCCTGCGTGGTTGAAGTATGTCAACGTCTCCACTTCCTCATAGATTTAACAGAAGTTTGTTACTGACTCACTGGTGCGGTGAGCATGGGGGAAGTGTGGCAGACTGCAGAAATTACAAATTCTCATTTCCAATTATGCGATAATGATGATGTTAATGATGATGTCTTCATCTGATGAAGACAGAAAGGTGGCTTCAAAATGTTACTCTGTTAGTTGGATGCCCCTAATAAAGTAGAATTAATTGACTGAGTGCTCCAGCGTCTCTTGGGCCCAGTCCATGTGATGTGACCCACAGTAACACTTCTGCTATGAGCCTCCTGTCCAGTTTTGGAGCATTGACCTAACTGACTGAATCACAAGAGGCCCTCGTCACTATGGTTTTGTCTCAGTATTTTTCTATAAAAAGTTAAGCCACAAAAAAGAAGCAAAATACCCTTTTTCTGACTTACCCAGACTGAGACAAGATGTTCGATACCATTTTCAGCTCTGTACGTCCACTGGTTCAGTTCCGATGGGTAGCATTTTCAGTTAACTTAGCATAAAGACTTGAAGTCTACAGGAGCCATTAACCTAGCTCTGTCAATGTGAAAAAAATAAACCTTACAGCAACTCTGAAGCTGTCTTATTTACACAATGTATCGTGTGTTACACGGCAATGAAATACACATCTTGGAATAAAAAAAAACAAAGAAAGAAAGAAATGAGGGTAATTTTAGGAGAAGTTAGATGGTAGGCTGTGGGCTGTAGACTTCAAGTCTTTATGCTAAGCTAACACGAAATGCTAACCATAGGAACTGAACCAGTGGACGTACAGAGGTGAAAATGGTATTGAACATCTTGTCTCAGTCTGGGTAAGTCGGAAAAAGGGTATTTTGCCCAAAATGGTTGAGTATTCCTTTAAGGTGTAAAACAAATCCTCTGAAACTTCTCTGTCATTTTTTTCCTACTGCTTTTATGTTTTAAAAAGTCAGTTAATACAATTTAGGAAACGTTATAGACTTGTGACCTAGCAAGGTTAATTTGAACAGTTAAATGCATGTTTGTAAAAGCAAAAGGTTATGACATTATGGCAGTTCTAGTGTTAAAAACCACACAGACATAATAACTAGACCACTCCTTGCCAGTAAGTGTATCCACATCCACACACTGAGTCTGCACAGGCATAAAGGCGAAACCACAGATGTGATACTCTGAAAGCCAAACTGGTCCACCTCCTTCATGTCATTGTAGGAGTGTAAACGGTGACTCAGAGCATCTGACTGAGATTAGGTCTGCATATATATGTCTATGTGCATGTGTGTGACAACCGATCCGACAACATACCCTGGGCTTGTCTTTCCCTCAGCCCAATTGAGAACAACCGTTAAACTGCCGGCTTAACGTCATAACGGCACGCCTCGAGCAGGAAAGAATACTTTCCTACACCATCACCAGAGAGGAGGGGCCTTCACTGTCAAAACAGGATGCAGGTCACACCTTATCGTGGCTCAGCATCAAACCAGAATAACATAACCTCAACCTGCACTCTATTTAGGCTAAACAGAGAATACAGCTTGCTCAACATTTTTGGCAATACAGTCATTTTGCGTAACGACAGGTTGAGCTGGACTGGAAACTGAACAATACAACAACGATGTTTAGTGTCCCTCCTCTCCCCCTTCACCTCACCGTCTTTTGAGTCTCAGTCCCTCCTCATCAGCCTGCCTATTCCTGTTTTTTTTTTTGTCTTTGTTTCTCTCTGTCCTCACATCATCCCACTTTATCTTTCTATTCCTGTCCGAACACCTAAAACCAGTCATCCCTGTTCCTCTCTGCATCGAATTCACCAGCTGGAGTTGCCTTCCCTGTTTGGTTGGCAATGGGATTTGTCATGCCACCCTGCATATCCAATTCCTATCCATCTTAGCTGTGACTGAAGCTTCACACACACATACAGATAGAGAAAGAGAGAGAGAGAGAGAGAGAGAGAGAGATAGAGAAATATTTAGGGGACAGAATTATGATCATGATTATACTGCTCAGCCTCAGCATTAGGCATGCATTCCATAGACACGGCTCAAACTGTCCTATAACACAGATATAAATGCCTTA
This sequence comes from Neoniphon sammara, assembly GCA_900302535.1. Classification (NCBI taxonomy): domain Eukaryota; kingdom Metazoa; phylum Chordata; class Actinopteri; order Holocentriformes; family Holocentridae; genus Neoniphon; species Neoniphon sammara. Next base: position 43,469 of record OMKZ01042436.1, read on the forward strand.
ATCCCCCTTTCTCGCTCTGGTGGTAAATAAAAATGATAAAAGCCTATCAGTGCAGACAGCCGTCAGGAAGAGCTGACGTTGCTGCTGTACCTCAGGCACAAACAGACAGGCATACATTTTTTCATATTATGGAGAATCGATGCTCAGATACCAGGTCAATACCAAGATTTTGACAACAGTATCAATACTATTATTTTTCGTGTCAGTAGCATCAAAACAACTTGATACATCTCTCTGTAACTCTGTTCTTATTCTAATTTGGCCTTAACCTACAGTATATGTTTAAATACTTAAACCACTTGAGGGATGAGTCATGCTTAGGGGACTGGAAATCAAAATTAGAGCACATAATCATACTATTGTATGTACTGGTATAGCAGGACATTTCATACAGTTCCTTTAATATGAAATCAGTATTTTGTTGGGCTGCTTTGTTGAAGGCTACAGGCCGATGTTGCACTTTTAACTCTGTGATATTCTAATCTAGCCTTTATGTTTAAAAGAATGCTCCAACATTTTGGGAAAAACACCCTGACACAAGATGTTTGATACCATTTTCACCTCTGTACGTCAACTGGTTCCATTCCTATGGGTAGCATTTTCTGTTAGCTTAGCATAAGCTAACCCAGGAGTCATTAGCCTGGCTCCATCAAAGTGAATAAATAGACCTTAAATCAGCTCTGAAGCTGTTTTATTTACACAATGTATCATGTGTATTACATGGTGATGAAATACACATCTTGGAAAAAAATGTCGTTTTTTTTTTTTTTTCAAATTCCAAGACATGTATTTCAAATAAAAGATACACTGTGGAAATAAGACATCTTCGAAGTTGCTGTGAGGTTTATTTTTTCACTTTGTCAGGGCTAGGCTAATGACTCCTGTAAACTTCAAGTCTTTATGCTAAGCTAACACAAAATGCTACCCATAGGAAGCAAACCAGTGGGCGTACAGAGGTGAAAATGCTATCGAACATCTTGTCTCAGTCTGTGTAAGTCGGAAAAGTGCTATTTTGCCCAAAACGGTGGAGTATTCCTTTAAATACTTTTAACATAATGCAGTTCCTGTTTTTGCTGTGGTTTCGAAGCTGGTGGGATTTCACTGGTATCGGTATCAATTACCAAAATTATGGTATCGTGACCTAGTCTATACGCAACAATGCACATGAACAGACATACACATCTCAACTCAATCAGCATTGTAGCCACCAGAATTAAACATAATCTGACCCTGGGTACGGAGGAGAACTTGGTCTTGAGTCTGTGTGGGCGGGTGCATGTGGTCGGGGGCCAAAGGGTAAGGCCCTGCTTGCCTCATGTGTGACATCAGCAAGCCAGCTCAGCGTTTCCTCTTCCCCCTGCTTTACTCAGCATTCAGCCCTGCTCACACACACTCATCTGCCCGTCCTCTCTCACCTCCCCTTCCCTGCTTTAAACTGCATTAAAGCCCAGTCAATACGGCTTTGTTATGCAGCGTGGAGCGCATTCCATTTCGATCGCACGCAGCACACATATTATTCATCTTTTCTGATGAAAACAATGACTCAACTTGTAGGTGCATGCCAGGCATATTCTTTTGTGCAGGGACAGACCGGATAAGTTTGTAGGGCCTGTGTGAGCATGTGTCATGAGCATGTGGGGTGTGTGTTTGCATGTATGTGTGTGGTTTTTTTTTTGTTTTTGGTAACAGCAGTCTACAAGAGTGTGTGTACCTCCATCATGTATTTGAACCGGTAAAGGTCACATCTGAGGAGCCTTGGGCTGTTGAAAGGAAACACCAGTAGCTCAAGTTGAATGGAACTGAATATGATTGTTCATGGGGTTGCCCCTAAATAACTGATGAAACACTACAACTCGCTGAGGGATGTTCACAGCTGCCCCACTACAAACAGCTCCACTGGTTTTGTTCCTCCAAGATTCAAGAACAAAAACAGAGAGGAAACATTTTTTATATGTGACAACAAGGCTGTGGAACAGTTTAGAAGTCTTTGGACGATGGGCAAATTGGATAGTTTCAAGATGATGCTGGAAACAAGTTTTGGTCGCCTGACAAGGGGTGTTTTTTTATCACTGTGTCGATGAAGTGAACTATAGACCTTTTTCACAGCAGCCATTTTGACATGAAATAGTAGGGCAAGCACAGGTGCTACTAATCACATTAATGAAGGTTCCATTCCATTTTCAGAGTCGTTCCAGTGAGCCAGCATGAGCAATAGAAAGACCCTGGCTCTGTTAGACCTAAATGGAACAGAACCTTCATTAATGTCATTAGTAACACCTGTGTTTACCCTATTTCATGTCAAATGGCTGCTGTGATAAAGTGTGAAAAAAATCATTCTTATAATTTTGGTCTGGTCAAATCTGTTGTTCTGTCTCATCCTCATTTCCATCATTATATAAAGGAGGAAATGAGACTTGAGCTTTATTTTGTCATCCTGACAGTTTCTGGTTCTCCTGTATGGGACATATTCTCAAATGTTCCCCCAAAACATCATTTCTATAGTCAAATTCTAATGGGTAAAGTGTGCCTTGTGTATAGATTTTTTGAACAAGAGATAGTCAAGTTTTATATGAGCTACAGATTTATAGAGTCTCTTAGTAGGCCAATCAAGTTCATTAATCTGTAAATCAGGCGATTCTGAAAAATTCCAGAGTTGACTTTTTGAAGATACAAGACACTGATCCAACAGCAGTCACATAGGGCAGAGTAACGGCCTGCTGCTGCAGCCGGGCCAGGAGAACAAGATCATTTGCCTGTTAAAGGCGATAGAGAAGTGGATGCAAAGGTAGAGCATGATGTAGAGAGAGAATAATGTGAAACAGGATCCACAGAGTAGATCCCAGAGGAAAGAGTTAAAGCAGGAGGCAGGAAGTTACTGATTATAGGTCTGGTGACTGCACGGGGGAAATATGCACGTGTCCATTCACAGTCGATGGGTTCACATTATGTCACACACAGCCTGAGCATGTTGTGTGTTTGAGGATGTAAACACTACAATCGCTCCTCACCCTCGTCCAAAGCATTATGTAGGTTAAGTTTACATGTATACACAGAGAACAGATGGCAGCGGTGTTATCTAACAGAGCAGGTTCAGATACAGGAGGGCACACACATTAACTACCATGACGTTTGTGAGCCTATTGTCAGATGGGGGTTTTTTTTTTACAGGACCGCTGGCGAGAGGAGGGAGGAGAGGAGAGATCAGGCCATCAGTCTTCATTAAACATGCTGTAGCTGTGAGCTAAGGTAACAGCCTCTGATGGATGACACCTTTAAGTTCCCATTAAAAGGTAAGCATTGCTCATAAGCAGCTTCTGATTAACACTCAGGCCGGGCGAGGTGAGCCAGCTGTTCTGCATAACGACAGCTCGGGCCTCTCGTTCACTCGGCCACACACGCCACGGGGCCCTGGGCAAACGCGATTACTTTCATTCCCTCTCCTGGTCACTACCTAGTCCCTTTCACGCAGGTCTTGATCATCTCACTAACCGCTCTGAGCAGTTTACCAGTTATTTACTGAAGCGCTCTGCAGAGTTGCTGAGGTCCGAAGGGCACCCCATAGGGCCTGGGAATCCCACGGGTGAGGACAGAGGCAGGCTTTGACTTGCTAAGAGAGTCTGGGGGTGAACAAACCTCCAGAGACACTGGCGATAAGAGAGGCCACTCTACTGGTTGCTACAGCTCAACCAGGCAAAGGTTTATTTACTAGTCGTCACTAGTTGTTAGCAGTAGCAGCAGCATCGTGGGGTCTGTTTGTGTGCGTTTGAAAAGAGGTTAGACAGGGTCTGTGCTGATAAGAACAGGAATAAAAATGCATCGAGCCAATAAAGGGCAGACTGAGGTAAACTAGCTGCTCCCCTCCTCCATCCGCCTCTCCGCTCTCCTTCCACCCCTCCTCTTCCCTCCTCTCCTCTCCCCTGAGTTGAAGGTTAATGATAAAGGGATACGGGAGAAGAATACAGATCAGGGAGGCATGGAAAGAGTGCTAAACAACTCTGGAAGGCCGCGGAGAGAGATTAACCAAATATTAACTACCGCACGCGAGCCTGCTGACATTTATTACGGCTAAAGATCTAACCTGGGTCTTAAAGGTCTCGATATTCCACGAGGGACGAAACTTATCATATAACCTGAGCCAATTCTGTGCGTGAGTGTCTGAACACACATCCCTGCAGCTCCTTCCATCCATGTGGAAACAGAATTGAAAAATTCAGCTACATTCCTTGGAGTGTCTGACACTGACCTGGAAAATACCTGGGCAGAACTCCAAGGCTTCAACCAGCAACAACAGGAAAGCTGAGCAAGAGTTCGTTGTGAGACACCAACACCTCTGCTGCTATACTCTCCACTGTGATCTGAATAATGTGTCCGGGCCAAGAAAGGCAGCTTGTTCTGTTTATATTCAATTCAGCTGTGTTTTTTTATTTTGTATACTAAGAGTGTAATCGCTGCAGTGTAACAGCCCTCTTAAAAATGGTAGATTTTGCCAACAGCATCTAAGCTAGTGCCTCATTACAGGCAGGCTGTGAAATTCAGTTGAGCGTTCGTTTCAAAGCACACAACTGATGTAGCTCCAATAAAAATTGATCTTGTAGAGCAGAAGCATATTGAGCTGCCATGCATTCACTATTAATGCTGATCAACAACCTAAAAGGCTTAGCACAGTGTGTGTTTGTGTGTTTGTGTATGTGTGCGTGTGTGTTTGTGTTCCCCAAGCAAGCTTTCAAAGCCTTGCATCATTCAGTAGGTGTGCGTTGATTCATTGATTCTTCATAAAATTGCAGATGAGATAGCTAGCCAGCATTAATCAGTGTATACAAAGGCCTGAGGCTCCATGTATACAACAGTGTGTGTGTGTGTTTGTGTGTGTGTGTGTGTGTGTGGTGGTGGGGGGTGCACATTAGGGCTGTGATGAGCTCAGCTCACAAACGAGGCTAATTCAATTTACTATACTGGGTTTCATGTCACAAAACCAGAACCAGTTACATAACAGTAACAGTTATAGGCACAAGTTCGGCCATGTTATTTCTTTAATATAAACAGATTAAATGGATATCAGGGACAATGTGTTACTTGTCTGTCACAAAATTAAGATATTGAATTACAAGTACATCAAATGATAGATCCAATACCAAAATACAATTTTTTGATGCATACTTTAAATTTACTCAACACAATATATAGCTTGAAAATGTGTTAGTGCTGCAGCTGAAGGCAAGTAAGAGACGTAAGATGTAATCATTTCAACCCGTGTTTGATACATCATATAGCCCATCAGTTGAAGTTAACGTGTCTTCGCTGCTGACTTGACTGTGATGTCAAGAGCTCTCTGACTGAAGCACTCACCAGGCCGGCTAATCACAAATCAGAAGTACATAATGACGACTACGGTGGGAGTAACACTTGCATGAGGACACAACAGCTCGGTGGATGTTGAGTGTCTTATGCGCCTCATACGCATCACACACACAGCATACCAATATCTGTGTGTCCAACAGGCTGATGTTAGTCACCCATTAAACAGGAAAGTTCCTCTTCAGGGCAGGGCGGGCGCAGCTTTGGCTGGGCTCGGCTTTATTCCTGTGGTGCATCAAAGCCCTTGGGACAGATCTGAGATTTCGCTGTGTGGTGACACTATGCCACACTGCTGCCAGAACCAAACCAAACACCAAACCATGGAGGCAGAGCTCAGCACCTACATATAGACTTGTGATGCTGCCAGTCTGCACTGACTCCACTGACAGTGGACTGTCACTGCCTATCAAAGTCCTCCTCTTGTCTATACAGCAACATGCTCATGACAGACTTGGGCGCTCAGTCTCAAATTCTGCACTTCTGTGTACAAAATGTCATGTTGATGTACACTATAACCATTTGAAGAACAGTTTGAGAGCATACATTCAATCCTAAACAGACAGTCACATACACACAAATTCATATCTGTAAACTTAACCCTTTAGTATTAAATGTTCTGATTTCCCTTTTTTGGATGCATGAGTAACATTGTATAGGTCACACATAATATCAAGCAAAAGTCCAATAACAATGTAAGCAATCAACACCTTTTTGCTTATATTTTTGAATAATATGCTCTTAGCAGTCTTGGTGATAATAACACAATTATTATGCAAAGCACTGTACTAAATAAGGCCTCGAGCACTTCCTGACACTTTCCTTTCATATATGATACCTATTATGTAAATCATACACTAGACTGTTGAATAGGTTGCATTTTATAACACAAACAATTATCTACAGGCCTCAGGACTCCCTCATCACCCTGGTCATCTTCTAAAATCCAGGCGCAGCAGTTGACTGAGCAAAAGAGGAAACAGGAGGGAGCAAGTCTGCCCTTCCCATCAATAACAAACCCTGCATGCTAATAGGATTGACGTTTGGGTGACCTTTGACCTAATAAAGCAGAAGCAGATGGAAACAGACAGAGTAAATAAAGGCTGAGACAAAGACAGAGAGAGAACGGCCATCAAAGTGAAAGAGGGATAAACTTGACTTCAGTGTGTGAGCTGCTTAGATGGCAGCTAGTAACTACTAAGTGTAAAATGATCAAAAATTAGTTTGCACACAACAGACATACAACAGCTTTTTCCCAATGCACATAGAACACATGATTTTCACTTTGCTTGAATCATTATTTTAGTACATCGTAGGTTAGCTTACAGCTTCGCCTACTTGAAGATTCCTTTTTTTTATTTTGGAAAGCGAGGACACTCTCCTTGTTTTGACTGTGAGGGAGGACAGACAAACTACAGCCTCTCTGTCCGAAATGAAAGTATTCAGCAAACACATGATCACTCAAACCTATGTTTCAGCATCGAGATGCATTGATTCGTATAAGCAGAGATAGGCAGCTAAATGTCTACATCATATTTGCGATGAAGCCTTCAGTATCTGATACGCATCAAGGCCTGAGATAAGGCCCCTCTGATGTCCTTGACATGGAAATGAAGGAGTGCTTCTTGACCTTTTTAGAGTCACAATGATGATAAAAGTCCGAGGTACACCAGATCACCAGATATTTAAGAGGGAGAAAGATGAAGAATTCTCCATAGTACTAGAATAACTGCTTAGTGAGGTGCCAAGTCTTATTCTGAAATGCTATTTCCAACTTACCAATCAGATCTGGGAAGCACCAGAGCACAATAAGCTATGAAAGCCATTAATGACACAAATACTGCCATCAATCAGACCTTTCTGATGGAGTCCAAGGGACGCAATTTGATGTCCTCACTTCACGTATTATCATCTGCCGGGGAGTTGAGCTCTGCAATCTCAAATGTATTGTCTATATTAATAATCAAGGCCAAAATCTGTCCAAACTGCCTTCAAAACAACAATGTGCCTTAGTGCAACTAAAACCTGTCCTGAAGCCCAAATAAATGACACCACTAACCCCCCATTGTTATCACAGTAAATGGGACTGGGACTGAATGTCACAAGTGCTGAGGAATAAATGATGACTTCTTTTTCCTTTAGGCCATATAGTCAACAGTTTGTAAAGAAGCTTAAGCTGAACTTGTGTTTATATCTTAGAAAAGGTCATGTTTTTCTTTTGCAGTGGTCAGAAAAGACTGGTCACCACTGCTTCCATGGCAGTGTTTTATTATAGCCATGTTTTACACTCACTTCTTTTCTTTGTGCCTTAGAAAGTGTATTATAAGGTTTATTTTATATATTAACCTGAGCATACAAGGTACACTGATTATTAAGAGTTTAAGTGGCCTGCCTTCTCTATGTTAAGAAGTTTTTGTTTTTTTTTTCACCATAGAGACATTCTGTTTCCTGGCTTATTATTTTTCTCCTTGTACTTCAAGAAATCCTGGTGGAAATTACTGTTTCTGCACAAAGCAACTGTTTTTGCTTCCTGACCCTAGGTTCAAACTGAATTAGGCAAAAGGCTTTCATGTACTCTGCACCCTCTCTGCATGAAACTCATTGCAAAATGATTTAATACTCAAATAGCCGCTCTCCCTTGGTGAGTTTAAAAGGATGAAATCATGAGGCAGACTCAGTAAGGAGCTGTCTCTGCTTTGTTAAGTGAAGATCTATTTATGCTTAGTTCCTGTTAAGCACTGCCTTTTGCACTTGCATAATTTTTAGTGTGTGCTTGCTCAAATTGTTTGCAACATTTCAAATTTAACAGGACGCGGCTATTTTCTATAGTTCTCAACTGCTCCTTAAAAGTGAAAAAAATAAGTCTTACATCAACTCTGAAGCTGTCTTATTTACACAGTGTATCATGTGTACTTGAAATGCACATCTTGGATTTTTTTTTTAAATGAGAGTCATTTTAGGAGAATGGTAGGAACTATGGATGGTAAGACCTATAACATCTAACTTCTCCTAAAACGACTCTTGTCTCATGTATTTCATTACCATGTAATACACATGATACATGGTGTAAATAAGACAGTTTCAGGGTTGCTGTAAGGTTTAGTTTTTCACTTTGATAGAGCTAGGCTCCACACAAAATGCTAACCATCAGAACTGAACCAGTGGACGTGCAGAGGTGAAAATGCAATCAAACATCCTGTCTCAGTCTGGGTACGACGGAAAAGGGGTATTTTGCTCAAAACACTGGAATATTCCTTTAACAGTGATAGTAAGCACAGATAAGAACGACCCAAGCAATTTACAGAGAAGTCCAGCTGACTGATTTCATCTATCATTAGGGCTGGAATGATATCTGTGTTGCCATTTCCCCAAGAGTAAAAAACTGGAAGAATTACCATTTTTCTGTCACTGTAATGTTTTTTGTATTAGTGAATGTTACTAAGGACTCTGCCACAAACAGCACCTTGCAGCAACAGACTTCAGTTCTTCTTTGGTGGTGGAAAGGTAGAAAAGCCAGCCTATTCTTGTTGGGTGGAACTGGAGACTATGTCCAGCTTGCAGCACAACAGTATTACCACAAGCTACTTACTGGTTGGAACCAAAGAGGCAAGGAGCTTCCATCTCTACAATTGGGAATCTGGTCTATTTTCCCCTTGTAAGAAAATACGGCTTCCTTGATCTTCATGCTGATTAAGGCTGAGGTTTTGTTGTGGAGTAAGAGGCTCTGTGCCAGTTCCTTTTACTCCAGGTCTGCTGCAAGCAACCTTCCTCGGGTCTAGCCCACACGTGGGGCGATTGCATCTTTTATTTATCACTTCTTGGCTCCGTTTTTCCAGCAAATTCCAGGCCGGGGTACAATCAGCCAGGAAACCCTCCCTGTGTGTGCACTACTGCTAGTCCCCTGTGTAAGCATGCAGCATGAGGACCCCACTCTCTGGAATAACAACTCAAAATCAGCTTCTTCCCCACGGTAAACAAGGAGCCTCGTGAACTTTGCAGAAGAAATCTTTCCCAATATCAGGGATTATTTAGGCCTCTAATTTCACCAGGACATAGACTGGTGTGTGTGTGTGTGTGTGTGTGTGTGTGTGTGTGTCTTGGCCCCTCAGTGACTACACAAAGCCCAGAAAAAACACTGCTAAACCCAACGCATTTCAAAGTGGGGGAAGAGGGACGGGTCATGCAGAACCTAACATCTCCAGATTGCATTACAATTCAAATTACCACGCAGAGTAATGGGATTACTGTCCTGAAGGCTCTCCAAAGGTTGCTGAAGTGTAGTGAATTCACAAACAAGGGTGACAGACTAAAATACAGGTGACAGACCAAATGGGTGTAAATTAGTGCAAATCAATGCCCATTTAAAAACAGTCGTCGGGGCTTTAAATCACCAATCGCCCTTCTCCTTCCAAAGCTCTTCTATTTAAAGAGGCAGTGAAAAGAAATAAAAAGACGCTTTTGTTTTCCTGCCTTTTGGTGGCGAGAGGAAACTGAAAAGACACGAATGAACATGAAAAGAGGAGCAAAGTACCAAACTCACAATGGGAATGTCAGCTATTTGATATGCGTGCTTGGCAATTAAAATCTCAAAGAATTTGCTCCAAGGCCACAGAAATATACAGCCAGGAAGACAACTGCAAGTAACTGACATTTTACATTTTTACAGTATTGCTCATATTGCTGGCGGAAAAAAGAGGTAGCCATAGACTGTCAGCTCAGCAGACAGGTGTCTGTTCTTGTTTTGCTCAAAAAACACAACCTCCACTGTGCCTTCCAGCAGGTTACAGAAAATAAACAAGTTGGCATGTTGCAGCCCTAAAGGTCTATTCTAGACACAACCTCGAAAAACTGTTTTCCAATTTTTATAGGCAGTATTTTCTAAATCTTTGAGGCTAGGCAGGTAAAAAGAACTTGTGAATAAGAGTGCACTCTTAGTCCTGTAAGGGACATTTTGCACAGTAAAAGTATAATGACAATATATGGCTTAATCAATATTTGACTCATTCAGATCCACCCAAACTCACAAGCTCACATTAAGCTGCTTATTTTCCTGGAACTATTGCAGGGAAGACAAGCACAATGTTTCTGCTGACCAAACTCGATGGTGATTGTGTTGGGGACCTTCAATAAAGCTGTGTGCACAGATATAAAACTAAAATACAATACCATCTCTAGTGTATGACACACTGACTCACAGGCTGATTCAAATTCACTGTAGTTCAACGGTATAACCTATTATGCACGCGATGCACATCTTGCTCTTTTCCAAAAGGTGTTTTTGGGTGCTACAGGGTGAATCTTCTCATTACAATGGGATGAGTCCAAACTAGTTTCAAAACTTTTAAGACTTTTTAGTCACAGGTTGAGACGCTGTTGGATCACACTGCTTTTAACATTAATTTATTTGCTGCTCAAAAAGCTGATCAATGGACTTTAATTTCAGGGAATAAAGTTTCTAAATGAGCTCTGTAGCCTAACTGGTTTTCGGGGCATGACACAGTAATTTGTGTAATATAGGCTGAATTTCAGCTTGAAGCTACCCCACGCCGACTGGGTTAAAAGCCCCACTCACACATTCCCATTCACACACCCAGCGGATTTAAAACCCCTTTGTAGCCCTCTGAGTGTCTGTCGCCTGATTATTTCATCCATTGTTGTGAAACGCTGTCAATGAACAACCAGAGAGCTTTATCTACCTCAATAGTGTTGTTTATATTTTTTGAAAAAACTAGCACTGGTGACGTTGTTGTTTTCTTCGTGATTTATTGTCACAGGATGTTTTTGTCTGTACTCGTTATTTTGGTCGCATCACTCACCGACTTGCAGTACGTTGTCCACGCAGCCGCTCTCCAGCAGAGCGATGCCCCGTCGGAAAGGCAGCCGCGTCTCGTCGCCGTTCTCCGCGCTAGACCCGATCTCCTCTCCGCCGGTGTTGAACGACGAGTACATGCAGATCTCCCGTTCGCTCCTCGGGAAAGACCAGTAAACGATCCGTCTCTGGACGGGCTCCGGGATCCGCTCGAAACGCTCCTCTACCCTT
>OMKZ01042443.1:8595-18962 GCA_900302535.1 Neoniphon sammara
GAGAGGGGGGGGGTGATAGGAGTTGTAGTGACCATTTCTAGTGTATTTTCAATGAGTTTTCTTGAAAATTCGCTCGCGGAGCGCGGAGAAAATAGACCAGACGCCGAAACTATCCCCTCGTTCACACCGGACGCGGAAGCGCCGCGAAGCGTGAATTCGCGAGTATTCGTTTTTGTGTTCACATCAAGGGACAACAGTGTGCGCACTACAGGCACACTAAGAAGAGGCGTGCCATCATTCTTAAAATGCCACCTCATTCCTTCACTGCCTCCTCCTTTCTTTTGATTTTGACGTCGCCATTTGCAAACTGTCCCAATGCTATGTTGGCACTAATGTGTTGCCAAGTACAAAGTAACGCGTTACAGTAACTCTGTTCCTTTTGGCTGTAACTATAACTCTAATGCATTCATTTTTAAATTAAATTAGTAAATTGACGTTACTGAAAGGCTCGATATTTAGTTATTTACTTAGTTATTATTCATTCTGGCCAGCTGCGGAGATGCGTAGTTTATACTTCCTGTTGATCTGACCTGTATTTACATTTGTCTGGACATGCATATATCCGACAGCGGGTCAAGTGTCTTCGCATGGCAGTATTCTCACCACTTGTCTTTTGTCTAGCACAAAGACAAGAATATTTGCGAAAAACAGTAATTCTAACCTCTCGAAGCACCATGATAAACAACATGCCTGCACGAAACCAGTCGCTACAAAGACCCGCCGGGCACATCTGGAGTCATTCAAGCCACTCCGCTACAGCAACCGAGGCTGGATTTTAATCGTCTGACTCCTCATGTGACCCAGGTATAACTTTGACGAACTAATAGCACGCTTCTTGTAGAAAATCTGCTTCCTCTGCTGTCACCTGCTTTGTTAGCAAAATACCCTGTCCAGGCAGCCGGGCCATACTGCAACATTACTGAAATGAAAGCTATAGACCTTTTTCACACCAGCCAGTTTGACATGAAGTAGCAGGTAAACACAGGTGTTACTAATCATATTAATTAAGGTTCTCTACCCAAACAGAACGGAACCTTAATTAATGTCATTACTAACACCTGTGTTTACCTGCTATTTCATAGCAAAATGGCAGCTGTGAAAAAGGCCTAAAGGCTCATTACCAATTGCAGCATTTCAGAGTAGACATTTAATAAGTAACTAAAAAAGTTACTCATCACTGTGACGCATTTTAGGTAGAAGTAATGACTAAACTAATTGAGTTACTTTTTAATGAAGTAACTAGTAGGGGTAACTAATTACTATTTTTCTGTAACTAGCACAACAATGGCAGTAGGAAACCACTGATGCAGCTTCAGACTCTCCTTCTATGATCATTGAGGAGACTAAGGACTCTCCTGTCAGGAGTTATTTTTTGCAGGCCACACCCAGTTCTTATCAGCTCACCCATCAGTTGAAAAGTCAATTTATTACCAGCTGTCATACTTTAAACCATAGATTTGGGAAATGTTTGGGCAAGATTAGGGTCTTTGCCTTCAATAATGACATGGGCATGATTTGATGACATGATTTGATTTTGATTTCAAGTGTCCTGCATAATTATAATGCCTAGTCCATAAAGGTTTATAAGATACTGTATTTATAACTTTCAATAAAGGACAAATTCAAACACTGCTATTATTTTAAACACTAGTGGGATATACACTATCTTGTTTTCTCTTCCTAGCTCTCTCTAAAACTCTTGTCAAAACAAAAGCATAGGCTATTATATTACCAATAAATATTATTAAACCTCTCACAAAGTACCTTACATCATCATACTAATAGAATGCATACTGAACTGCATTTAGAGTGCTGTGCAACCTTTTATTTTACTTATTTATTTATGTATTTATTTATTTATTATTATTATATATTTTTTAAAGCACAATATTATAATTTGCAGCTACTATAATTTGGCACCATAAGTGAAATGAAATGTAATATCAGAAGAGTTTTTAGGCAGTTGGGAAAGCTGCAATTGCTTAGTTAATATACCATGCATTTAACTGGTAGATACTTTGTACAAGACTGTAAAAGATCCAATAGTGCAATATTCTGTTTTGTTTTTTGTTTTTTTTCTGTAGTGTTGACAAGGAAGACTAGATGTGCAGTGTGTATATACTTCTTTGTTTCATGGCTAATTTTAGAAATAGCTTATGAAAGGGTAATGTCTGTGTGTGCTTACGTCTGTGTGTGTGTGTGTGTGTGTGTGTGTGTGTGTGCGCGTGTGTGAGTGTTTGCGCGCGCGTGTGTGTGTGTGTGTGTGTGTGTGTGTTCATATAATAAGCTGAAAAGCAGAAGAGTTCCATTATTTCGCTTGAGCTGTGTGAAGACAACATCACCAAGACGCTGACACTGTAAGTAAAAATTTGAGCAAAATCAGGTTTTAGTAGAGCTGTACTACATTTAAAAGATATTGAAACTCAAGTAAAGTGCAAGTTTTTTATCTGTCTTAGAAAAAAAGGTACTTTCAATCTACAGTATGTTAAAAAAAAGGATGTATTGTAAAAATAATGAAAAACAAAAATGTATGTAATCATTTGAATAAAATAATGCAACATTCAATACCACTTAACTGTAAATAGTATAATTGGCACAACTGAAAGCATTGAGACTATTTTAATAATAACTGGAGTGAGTGTTATGAGTTCTTACTTTTGAAACACTTGGTATAATGTCAATTTAACTATAGCAACATTCATTACAATGCTATATTTCTGACCAATTATCCATCTATTCAACAGCCCACACCAACCATGGATGACTATGATGACTATTTTATTGATGATTACTACGAAAATTATACATTTGATCCTAATTTCACCTTTCCTGAGATGCCTCATAGTTTGGTACCTCAGATTCAGCCAATCCAAATCACAACACTGGTGTGCTATGGCCTCGTCTTCCTGCTGGGTGTCCCTGGAAACGCCCTGGTGGTGTGGGTGACAGGGTTCCGCATGCCCCGCTCTGTCACTTCCCTGTGGTTCCTCAATCTTTCCCTGGCCGATCTTCTGTGCTGCCTCTCCCTCCCATTGCTGATGGTTCCTTTAGCTCATGACGATCACTGGCACTTCGGCCCGCTGGCCTGCACCCTGATCAGAGGTCTGTTCACCCTGGTGATGTACTGCAGTGTCCTGCTGCTGGTGCTGATCAGTGTGGACCGCTGGATGCTGGTTAGTAGACCCGTCTGGTGCCAGAACCACAGGCGACCAAGGCAGGCCGCCTGGGTGTGTGTTGGCATCTGGTGCCTGGCCCTGATTTGCAGCATCCCCCAGTTTGTCTACACCAAACAGATTGAGGCAGGTGAAGAGAAGAGGGAGTGTGTGGCTCTTTATACTGTCCTGAGTGCCTGGCTTGTCAACTGTTTCCGCTTCCTGGTGGGATTCCTCCTCCCTTTCCTGGCCATTGTCCTCTGCCACTGGGTGGTTTACAGAAAGGCACAGGGTGGCACCTCTCATGGCGCCCGATCCAAACGCACACTGAGGGTGATCATTGCTGTGATTCTGAGCTTCTTCCTGTGCTGGGTCCCGCTGCACATTTTGGACTTCATCGTACTGCTTACCCCTCGGAAGTCCCCTCACAGGCCAGTAGTTTACCTGGCGCACTCTCTTGCCCTCTGCCTGGCATATTTCAACAGCTGCCTCAACCCGCTGCTCTATGTGTGTCTGGGCCGAGGCTTCAAGGACAGCATGAGCCGGTCCCTGCGCAGCCTCCTCCACTTTGTCACTGAAGAGCCTGCGACCTGCAGGAGCGTCACCAACACTGACACCAAGAGTACTTCTAACGGAAAGGAGGTGACTGCTATCTGATGGTGTGATGATTTCATGAGGTATCGCGAATATCACACATCAGGCTTGCAATTTCCATACTTTAGGCAGGAAAGCTGATCCGCACCTACTTCAAAGAAGCTTAGCTTAGCTTACTCATTGTATATCAATATAGAGTAAGAAAGTGGGTATGTCATGGTTGGCTAGTGGTTTTGGAAGAAAAGTCCACTGAGAAAATATGTACTGAACTTCAGACATGATCTGCTGTAACTTGAGATTGGTTATGTGGCAAGAGCAGAATCGCTCCTGGATTAGCCTGTGTCATATAAAGACAAATAGGACTCATTAAGTGCTTCCTTGTTTTGAAAATGTCATGTTTTAAGATTTGTGGTCCTGTTTGTTTTCCATTTTCAAGTGAGATTCCATGTAACAGTTACACATATGGACATTTGAAGTTATCCTAGCAGGGTTGGAAAGTGGGGTGTGTGGAACTGAGTTAGGCTAGCATAACAGCAACAACAACAACGTTAAGATAAAAATTATCATCAGGGAGTCAAATGCAAACCACAAGTGTGTGAAAATAATTTGAATATGATTTTCAAAACATGTAAATGGTGACAAGACCTGGAACATTTTCTTCCACAATTGGTGTGAGCTGTGTACACTTCCTACTCCATGGTAACTGCTGGAGGACACCACTCAGCCTCAGTGTTTGCAGTACTCAATCACATAAATACGCCACCCACATGTAAATATCTGAGTGTTCAGAAAGACTAGCTTATGTGGATGTTTTTATGTGCTATTTTATGAAGACTAATTTCTTGACTGGTGCTCTTAATTTCTCAAAGTTTTTGGTCATGGACTGTGTAATTGCTTTTTGTGGTTGGCATTGGATTTGTACAGCTGTTGTCAGTAGGATATTATACAACAGGAACTATTGGCTAATCTGCAGTGTATTTCCGCTGAACATTTAGGTCTTGTGCAATAAAAAAATACTTTTGTGATCTTTGCTTATGCACAAAGATTTTTCCCATTCTGTGTGTCATAACATGCAAATAGAGATGTTTTGACGAATCTGTCTTTTATTTTTGTTTTTGCCTATTGTAATTTATTATTAAACATCACGAATCAGATACTGAGATAAAATGAATTTAGAGATATCTTATGTTGTCATTGTAAGTAACCTTGTAAGACACTTTAACCTTGTGTAATCTTGTGTCTCTTGCTCTTGCTCTCTTTCTCTCATTCTCTTATGTCCATGCACATACACACTGGTCTGCACACATACAAACAAAGACACATCTGTGTTTGTTCACATTCTAGGTTGCATCATGTTAACGGCACTCTCTTGCAAAATAAATTAAAACAAATAAATAAATAAATTGGCAGTTGCACATACACACACATGCGCATGGTGATTGTTCATTGCTTTGACACATAATGCATTCAGTGACCATAGTTTTCAAAATTCTTGAATTCATTTCTCACTCAAGCTCAGTCACCAGCAAAACTTTATGCACAGTATGAACAGCCCATTTTGCAAATGTGTACAAACTCTTGAAAACCGTCAAATTCAAAACCTGGTACATAATATTCAGGGGGATAGCAATCTTAGACACAAATAATATATTCAAAATCCAAAAAACAGTGGTTATAGAAACAAATGGCAACAAACTGTTGACTGAAGTTATATTAATGAGACCAACCACATGATCCGATGTCTTCTGCACATTTCAGCAGAGGACCGCCAGAGATGACTCAGCATGCAAAGGCATTCTTCATCTGGTGTTGCAAGAGAAGACACAGGTGTGATAATGATAAGAACATGTGACAAGATGAAGAAGACTTGCATGACCTCCGTAAATTTGTTTTGGGAGGATATTTTTTAAAGTAACTGTAAACCACATCTGTTTTACGTTAACACAGTATAGAACTTTATGTTTTCATTTTACAGTGAGTATTTTGGAATTACCATATGCCAAACATCTTGGCAAATAATGAAATCTTTACTGCAGCATTTCTATGAGTCATACCAGCATATGCTGTTGTACTATCTATAAAAAGGTGCCACTCTGTTAGAGAGGTGGTCAATCTATACATTTATTATATTACTAAACAAAGAACTCAGTAATATGTAAATAAGAAAAGAAAAAAACAACTATACAGTGGAAAAATAATGAACACAGAATCAACTACTTCAATAACTGACAGAAAATGATATATCTGTTGTTGTGCTACCCAGTGTTTTTTAAGTCATTGTGTTCTTACTGAGCAAGTGTTCTTGCTGGGAGAAAACCAGTGCTTGTGTGTTGGTGGAATGATTTAGTTTTGAGACATGCATACAGTGTTTTGGCAGTTTTGGTGCATTTTGCTGAAAAAAAACTGTACTCCCTCACTTCCTCTTGCAAAGCTTTTATATTTGCTATTCCTCTCCTACACCACAAGAGGAGGCTATGCTCTAAACCTTATGCCCAATAGCTCAAGTGCATAAAGATATTGGCCTCCTTGTGTGAAATTTATTCTATAATGCAGGGGTTACAACTTTTTCATGTTCTGAAACTCAAATTGACTTTCATTGAGCTGCAGACCCTCATTTGATTTTGCCAGACAGATTCTGATATGAAATGATAATTTTGTTTGTGTTAATTATTAAGATATTTACATGCTTAGTTGTCATACTAAAATCGCTGCAAGTCTGTTGAAGTGAGAACCTTTTAGACTGGACTGACAAAACCATGGAATAAACATGTAATCAGTGCGTCAGTCCAATGATGATGAGAACCACGAAGACTCAAACATCAAATTATATATGTCACTTTTTAATTAATTAATTTATTTATTTTTTGCCAGATTAGTCTAATGGATCCTTACTACAATCAACTGTTGACAATTCTGCATGGTGCATCCTTAAACTATTCCTCATTTTACTGAGGATCACATTGTACTGTAAGTCCCTTGCGTGTCCCCAGACCCTACTTTGAAAACTGCTAGGCACCGAAGACAGTAGATAGGGAAAAAACTCAGTGTTTGTAGGTTTGTCTGTAAACAAATGCAGTCCAAGTCCATGATATGAGAACTCAAAAATTTATATTTGTTTTACCCCATTGGCTTGATTCATGTTAATGATCATCACATTTTAGTCTGACAACTGATTTAACAGGAGAACTGAAGACAGCATACAACATTCGATGGGCCCGCCACCAATCTGTAATATTTACGTTGTATCTGCAGATCAAGGAGACTCATGTTATATTTTATAGGCTGAATAATAAACCTAAGTAAGTGCATTCCAGCATCCTCTGCTAATTGCATAAATTTGAATTATTTGCGTTGTGACATTTGAATAACTTCAAAGCAGGAGGCAGCTTTCTTTATGTGCCTAGTTTATCACACATTGAATATAGAGTGTAATGGAGAATGAGCTAAATCACACACGTGCATGCGCGCGCGCACACACACACACAGTCAAAGACACTATAATGCTAGAAAAAAAACTACACTACAACTACACTTGTAGTGTAGTGTTGTTCCCACGTTCAAGAGCAAAGTATCTTTATTTACAAACTACATTCATTCCAAACAAGGCCACAGGATGGTAATTACATATTTACAGGTATGAGTAAATCTGTGTCTCTGTGTTTCTGTGAGTATGTGCACTCATATGTGCATGCATGCATGCATATTGGTCCCTTACTATGGGCTCTAAGACCCATTCATCCCTAAAGTTGACGCAAAAACATGTCTTGAATTGAGGTCATTGGTTCCTGACCATGGTCAAAAAAGAAAAGAGCAGCTGGCAAAAGAAGAGAGGTAGTGGATGGTTCACTTCTACATATCCATAGATTTACATGGACAGACAGAGCTAAGCAAAGAGCGGGGGTATACCCTCATTCCCTGCATGTAGTTTCCCAATTAGTCCAACCCATGTATGTTAAGTGTTGATGTAGTGAATCAAAATGTGTATTTGTAATTATTCTGTCATAATGTTTGCCATGTCAGCTTTTACATATTTGACTGTCTTTGATGTCAACATGTAAAATGTTAAGAATTAATGACCATACTGCCAACAGACATCAAGAGAATCTGGTAGCATAGCCAACTAGCTAGCTTTACTCCACAAGACAGTTCGTGCATATCTACACATTATGATTCATCATGGCAGTGTATCTGTTAGACCAGAAATAATGCCCATTAGCCAAGCATTGGCTGGTTATTAGCTAGGAGATAAATTCAACATAACACTTACATAAGATCTCTAGTAGACCTTTAATTATGTCTAACAGTTAAAAACTTCGGTCACTGAGAAAATAAGCAGAGGTAGGTAGAGTACAAAAACTGGACTGGTCATCAGAGTAAGCAATAGAAGCAACCGCAATGTTCTTTTGACACTGTAAAAGCCTTTACAATACTGAAGGAAAGGTTACACTTTTAAAGAGTTTTAACCATCTTCTCAAACGGTGGTCATGACTTTGAGGGACCCTGAGCGGAATCTGAGAATCTTCTTCTTGAGAGCATGGGAGGCTTTGATCTTGACGAAGGCCTTGGGTTGGGAGGAGGTGTTGGCAGAGGCCTGTGGCGAGGGGGAGGACGAGGATGAGGAAGAAGCTAGGCGTGGTGGCAGCTGTTGGGGCCACACCAGGCCCCCGCTCTCATCTGAGTCACTGGACAGAGAGCTGGAGGCTGGGGAGTACACCTCGCTCATGCTGGACTCGGACTCTGCGGGAGCAGCTCCAGCATAGCCCTCTTCTCCCTGGCAAAGAGGTGCTCTTTCTGTAAAGTCTGAGTGCCGAGGTTGAGTGTGGTGGTGGTGACCATGGTGATGAGCCTGGGATTGGGAATGGTGACAAGGAAGGCAATGACGAGCCCTTCGAGGTGGTCGTCTATGCGCTCGCACCACCTGGGCCTCCCCTTCATCCTGGCTGAGCTCCAGGTTGGAGCACCAGCGTCGGGTCCCATTGTTGCTGCTGCTGCCTACCTGGACTCCTGTGATTTGAACTTGGTTCTGAGCCTGGTCCCTGCGGCCTTGGGGCCTCTCCGTGGTACTGTACCTGCGCTCAGGGAGCCCTCGCTGACCCAGAAGACTATTCTCAGACTGCGATCGACTGGTCTTGCTGCTTGTTCTCTTAGAGCTCTGCCGCTCATCATGGCTCTTCTTAGACACTCTGGACTTGGAGATGGGCCGTTCAGGAGAGGTGATACCTCGGCTGGACTTGGACTGCTCCGGGGCATAGTGTCGGGGGGACCGCACAGGGGCATGGCAGGCTTGGCCAGGGATATACTGAGCACTGACTAGATTCTGGTTGTGATGAGCAGGGGAGTATGGGAGGGGATAGTGCTGAGGGGATTGGGGTTCACAACAAAGGTCAGGAGCCCCAACACCACAGTTGGGGTCCAGGGAGGGCAAAGGTGGTGGTAGCCCTCCAGCCAGGGAGTGTGGCCTGGAGTGGGGGTAGGGCAGAGCCAGATAGCAGTCCTCCTCCAAAGATGGGGCCTCTCCTCCACAGGCCTCCCCCTCCAGAAGGTCACAACCCCAGCCTGGGTGCTCAGGGTTTGGCGAAAGGTCAACTCGAGGCTCAACACGGGGGTCAGGAAGGCGGTGCTCTGCAGTGTGAGAGGGAGTTTTCCTGTGTAGAGTGCTCTGTCCTGAGGCACTGCAGTATGGGGGGTCAGGGTTCAGGCTGGTGCGGGGCTGACATGGTCGAGGTGAGAGGGTATGGCGCTGGATGAGACCTAGGATGTAAGCCTCTACCCTCAGGGCCTGTTGGTAGTCTTCTTCAGTGACAAGATCCTCTGCAGCCTGCTGATGCCAGGATTGAGTGTCTCCGTTGGGGTCCAGTTGCCAGGACTCCACGGTTGAGCCCTCCTCAGCGATGCCCTCCAGAGGTGGGTAAGGGGCAGAGAAGGAACGGGGTAGAGTGCTGCGTTGGACTGGCACATCCAGTTCTCCATTCAGCATGAGGGGGTCTCCTAATTACAGAAAACAACACTACAGTAGGTAAAGGTGCAGCATCATACTTAGAATAAATGGAGGATGGAAGTGTGCATCAACTAAACAGACTTGACTGGAGTACTTAACCAAAAACACTACACCTGAAAAGAATAAAAGGTAGCATATTCAAAAATGAAAGTAGCAGTTTTTTCCTCTTTATTTAGACAAATTAAATCAGAGAGGCTGATATATGTACTGCATCCAACAGATGCAATTGTGTTACCATGCTAAAATTAATCTTGCTTCACCTAAACAACAGATCTAGGCAAAATGTAAAAAAATAAAAAATATGCTTTTGTTGTATCTTACAAGACATGCTACTTCTTATTAGGATGCCTATGTGCCAGGAAAGCTAAAAGAAGCGTATTTCAAGTAATTACTATTTCCTTCCTGTTCTGCGGCTCATTTTCCCTACCCAGAGACTTTGGCCTGTCGCTGTTGTAGGCCCAAGAAGAGACCGTCTCTGTGGGCTCAGTGGAACAAGACCTTCCCTTTGGAGACTGCCCCTCGCTTGACTCATAGAAGCCTGGGGAAATATGCGGACACACACACACACACACACACACACACACACACACACACACACACACACACACACACAGATGATGAGA